>JARHVA010002471.1:587500-795000 GCA_037957365.1 Torreya grandis | reverse complement strand
ATCAAGTGAATGTTCATATATTGGAAAAGCGATGTATAAGAGATGGAAGAGAGTGGGAAGAGAGAAGAGAATATATTATATTAGTGATAAGGTAATTTTAGATCATAGTTACAAGGGAGGAGATTGTTTGGAGAATATAAATAAAAATAATTATAATAAGCTATGTTAAGTCAAAGGTGTAAATCATGTTCAAGTTCTAATGAATTAGAATTTATAGCCATGGATCATTAATTTCAATGGTACACATCCCATGTTCCTAATATATCAACATAAATAGGAACACAAATTTATAAGATAAAAAAGATAATACATGGTTTTTATAATTTATATATAAATTTAGAAAATATAGAGAATACCCCAAGAAATTTCAAGATAGGATTAAACTAATTAAGGTAGGATTTTAGGTTACAACAAATATTAAGACATTATAAAAATATAGCTCACAATAACCACTAGATTCATTTGTGAACACATGAAACATGGATTTCAATGCATGATGTTTTTCACTTTGACACCTTAATAGGGGTCCACTAACCCAAAGAAACATATTTTAACCTATGAAATGAAATGGTAGATTAAAAATGCAAATATGATTGATATGATGTAGTGTGAGGTTATATGAACCTTAAAAAGAAGTTCCATAGATTTCATATGCAAAATGGATGATGAAAAATTAAGTTTTTAGGTAGTAAAATACCTTATGATGGGATAATTTAAAATGAATAAATGTATAATTGAGATAATACAATATTTGAAATAAATTGTTTAATATTTTAGAGAGTTAGTTTGGGACTATGATTATAGGTTATCCTATGTTATGAACACAGTATATTTTCTCTTTCTATATATAGATAAAGATGAAAAATTTATATAGGGCTTGTTAATTTAGATTAGGTTTTCCATTTGATAAACCTATTTCACTTGCAAGTATGATGTTAGAGTAGCTACACTCTAGGTGGAGTAGATAAAAAACAATGGGAAAAATCTATGGCCTACTATGAAAGTTGGCACAACGTTAGATGTTGTTTTTCTCAACATGGATGAGTTGTATGAAATTAACATGTGTATTTTAGGATTTTGGTGTATAGGGTACATAAAATAGGGGCATCATAGATACAATTTCCCAAAATTCAAAACAAATTTTTATGAGATCTATCAGGTATCAGGACATTTGATTGTAAAATTTCATCTATTATAGTAGTATACACAATAATGATAGAATTTATACTAAAATTAATATGATTTGCATAATCATGATGTTATATGTATGTATGTATGTATGTATGTATGTATGTATGTATGTATGTATGTATGTATGTATATATGTATATATATATATATATATCTGTGTGTGTGTGTGTGTGTGTGTGTGTGTATGTGTGTGTGTGTGTGTGTGTATATATATATATATATTTATGTATGTATGTATGTATATGTGTGTGTGTGTGTGTGTGTGTGTGTGTGTGTGTATGTATGTATATATATATATATGTATATATATATATATATATATGTATATATATATATATATGTATGTATGTATATATATATATGTATGTGTGTATATATATATATATATATGTATATGTATATATATATGTATATGTATATATATATGTATATCTATATATATATGTATATATATATATATGTATATATATATATATATATATATATATATATATACATATATATATGTATGTATGTATGTATGTATATATATATCCAATAACTAAAGGAAGGAATCAAAAATAATGTATTCATAGTAGCTACATAGAAAATACCTATTACGAAACCTAGGATTCCAATCCTAGATTTAGAAATGGCATTGCTACTAAGTATCAACATTATAGTTTATCATGATCAACATTGAAATATCCTTAGTATTAGATATGATGGAATTTCTCATCTCCTCAACATCAATAATCATGGAACATTTTGTCTCCCCAACAACATTTGACTAGATGGATCCCATATTCTCCCCAAGAGTCATATGGGGGATAAGACAATCAATAAAAATAGGGGTGGGGTTCAATGCAATGATAAGGAGGATACAATGGTCAAAAACATTGTATAAAGTGATTATACTATAGAAAAGGGGATATATATTAGGTTACCAATTTTAATACCAAGGAATTAATTGTAGAAAAGATGAATGTTATGGGAGTCAACAGATTATCTAATACTTGTGTGGAGAATACAACCACTTCACATGAAATTACCCAAATAATCCTTAGATACATATGTACTATGATTATATTATAGTTATAGTATAATACCACACTAAATATTGTTAAGTATTATAAAAATAGAGAAAATATAATCCTATTTGAAATGTAAACATGGTGAATTCATATTCATGGAATCATATATACATATAAGAAATTACTAAGTGCAAACATGTAGAACAAGGATTACCACCCTTAGAGATGTCATGGGATCAAAAATATATAAATTTGAAACATGATAAATATAATTATCCTAGAAAATAAATTGGTTTGATGGCATATAAATATTGCATAATATATGACACTAGACTACATCTAAGATGATGTTTTAGTCATTGATGCACAAATGTATGGTAAAATCATGTGCATTATGAGGTAAGATGGAGTTGTAAATACTTTTAAAATAAACTTAAGTTGGTAATCATTTTATGAGATGAGGATATCTTAGTAAAAATCATAAATCTCTTGCATAATTTGTTAGATTGTACATAAAGAGGTTAACAATATACTGAAAAACTAGTTTGGTATTTGAAGACTAAAAAACCTAAGTATGTTAACTCCGACATGTATATTGAATGGGAAATATATGAGGTTAAAAATGATGTATTTGATATTAGATTCATATGAGATATGATACATCGATACATAAGGTAAAATATTGGATGACCATGTTAAAGTTATAGTCCATTAATGCTATGTCCCACAGACTACTGGAAGGTATAACATATTGGTTAGAAAGAAGATGTGCAAATCAATGTTTTTATCTTATATTTTGATGGAATTTTGAATTAACTAACATGAATTCTAATAAAATGAACTACTCTATGCTGATTAGAAATAAGTGGGCTTATGATGGTCAGATGACAATTAATAAAATGTGCAATCACTTAGAGGCACACTAATGGGATAAAATTATTAGTATACCCATTAACAAAGATGATATTAAGCCATAAATTATACATAAATAATTGAATTCACCCTAAGACTAAGGATTTAATAAATGGTTCAAAGTGGGAACTAAATCTAATCAAAATGTATTGTAAACTACAAAGCATCACTTTTCCATCTAAAAATAAAGTCTCAAGTGTAGCTACAAAAATAGAACAAGTTTTATCCTATCCTATGATAAAAAGGAAAATGTTTTTTGCTTCCATATAAGAGAGTGTAAGTCACATTTTATGACATATCCAACAAGGTCTAAATTATATTTGATATATCAAGTAGGTGTAATAGACATGGATTACACCAAACCCACTCTAGAGGGTGTTTTACCATGGGAAGTTGTGTCTTCCATAAGTGGGAATAAAGATACCCATATCATGAATTGGGTAATAAAATACCATGAGACAATAAAAATATCAATAGTTTTCACCATAGAATAATAATTAACTCAATATTTATTAACTAAGGATTTGTGTAAATTTATATCTAGACTAAAGTAACAAGTTCTAAATATAGACCAATGATTTTGTCTTGACTTATTTTATGTAGGGAACTATTATAACATAGTGGTAATTATGCAGGTGAAATAAAGTATACTAGGAAGATGATTATGAATCAATATGACCCTGATTTAAAAAAACACTTGTGATCATGAATCAACATCCATTTGTTCATGAAAAGGATGGTTCTCTAAAATGCATATTCATAAATGTGTAGATTTGTGGTCTTCACAAGGTGTATAAATTTGATATTGGGTGCATGTATTCAAGAATAATTTAGCATATATTCTAATATAGTTTCACATGCATGAATAGTGTAGAAGGGAGACTAATAATTAGCCACAATTCCAATAAGTCTTTATTGGAAACATTATCTTAGAAGATGAAAACCCCTTGGTACAACAATCCCTTTAGAAGATGAATATATCTTATTATTCCATGGATGAGTATAGGTTATCATTATTACACAAGAATCTACTTCATAGGAGGAATCAACTAAGGAATTTAATGTAGATATTTAAAACCAAAATGAGAGTAAACAATAAGAGCATATTTTATTATAAAACCTTGTAATACAATCATTGATAATGGGGAATAGGATGATTCTAATGAAATTAATGAGGACTTGAATTTTAAGGTATTTTTTAAACTTGAGTGATAAATGGAGGATCTTAGAGCCAAAATCATAAACCAAACTAGAGATAAACAACTATGAAATCTTGATATTCAAGAATAAGAATGATATATAATATCTTAGGACTTGATTACAAATGAATTCAATGTAATATAAAAGGAACCATTAAATAAATGGGTAGTGAATATTGGGACAAAGTCTAAACCAAAACATATGACTTTAGGCAACTGTTAGATGTAAAATGAGAATTTAAATGGACTACACCTACTATGTGATTATTAGGACATATTTCCAAAAATAATACATAGATATAATGAAGTGAACAATACCTATTAAAAAGTGCCCATACATATTAAAACCCCCAAAAAAAATGGAGCTAAAGGATAAATTAGACTAGATTCAAGAAGCATGCATTATTTATCTAGTGTAAAAATTATACTTGGTTAGCCCAATGGTGGTACGACATAAATAGTCTTAATAAATTAGAGTATGTGGGGACTAATGTGCATTAAATTATTTTTACATTAATTATCCATTTCCAATCCCATTCATAGATGAATTCATGGAGTCATTTTTGGAACATTTACTCATTTATAGATGGGCTCAATGGTTACCATCATATTCTAATCACAGTACAAGATCAAGATAAAACTACATTTTCAATAAAATGGGGATATTTTACATATAAGGTAATGCATTTTGGATTGAAAAATGAGATGATCCTCCTACAACAATTAATAAAAATGCACAAAATAACAAGAATTAACAACATGAATTAAATCTGATAGAACACTAGAAAAGACTGAATTGATCTCAGGCCACTTTGAGGGGGCAACCTCCTTTGAGAAAGCTCAATACAATAATTTCGTGGATGCCTTCATTAGACTCAACACTTACTTATATAAAAACTATAATATAAGAAACTACTACTTCCCATGAATTTGGGATAAAACAAAATTCTCATAGGATGACTTACAAAGCATATGTGTCCATAGCAACTACTATACTAACAAAGTAAAGAGAAGAGATCTCAAAATTTCATAACATCCCCTCCCTATTAGAAAAATCTTTATCCTTAAAGATTTAGATGTGGAAATTGATGTTGAATCTAAAATACTAGTTCCCATGTTACATCCTCTAAATGCATTTTTTGCCACTGAATTAAAACCTTGGAGACAAAGCGGGAGTGAAGTTGGCATGTGTGCATGTCTAGGATTGCTTCCAGCTCAAGAAGAATGGATCCTTCATTATCAAGTTATATTAAAATAGTATACACTCTGATGTTTGTGCTTGCCAATAAATTTTTTTAGATAATAGACAAGAAATACTGGGTGAACTCAGGAAGAAGGTGGGAAATCAAACTTATAAGCAACTGACCCAATCTTCTGAAGAACATTATATGGCCCATAGAACATGGGAGCTAGCTTATGATTCCCTTTGAGTTTTAGTTAGGATTGCTTACAGGGTTTTAGGTGACTAAAAACCATATAACCTAATTAAAAAGTGTAATTATAATAGTGTTAATCTACCTATTATTTTATTTTATTTTGTGCCATATGAAGATTATCTTACATGGTACTAAGGATCTAATCCTAGGTTCAAAGAATCATGTTAACTGCTTGAACTAATGAATTTTTAGGGGTGTATAGAATGAGCACTAGTGGTACTTGAACATAGGCTACTTCATATGGAGTCAATTTCATTTAAGTGTGGTAAGAGGTATTGTAGCACCATTCAGTGAGAGAGAGCCACTTCACCCACTGATGTTATTATTCTAAGGTGAAGTAATGATTGAAGTGTTCCAAGCATTTGTTGATAATTTTAGTGTAGCCATCCATTTGTGTATGATACCTAAAACTTGTCTTTAGTTTGGTACTAGTGCATTGAAATAATTCTATCTAAAAATGGCTAGTGAAGGTTGCATCATGATCTAAGATAATAGATGAAGGAATTTCATGAAGATGGAAAATTTGGTTGAGGAAAATTTGTGTGACTATGGAGGCAATATAGGGATGGCTAAGGGCACAAAAATTACTTTATTTGGAGAAGCGATCAACCACAAGTAAGATCACCACTTTCCTTATAAATTTAGGGAGCCCCTCAATGAAATCCATAGAAATATCTATCCAAATCTTGATAGGGATGGGAAAGTGTTTGAGCAAGCTAGGGATGAGTGTTTTTCACCCTAGTTATGTTGGTAGGTATCACATTCATCCACCATCTATTGAATTATCTTTTTCATTCCTTCCCAAAATAAGTTACATCATGCCCGCTCATAAGTTTTGAGAAACCCTAACTATCATATGGATGGAGAAACATGGATTACATAGAAATCAACCTACTAAATATTTGTGCTCTATTAAAGAATCAGATAACCCTTGTATTGTAGAGAAGCACCATCCCAAGAATAATGCGATACAATTAAGGGGTTAGTGGCCCACTATTGAATGATTTTATATAATGAGGATTCATTGACATACCCCTACTATAGAACATCTAACCAATTTAGAATAGGCATAGAAATAGCTAAAAATGAAGCTTGATCTAAAAATGTGTGAGAGAAAGCATCAGCCACAATATTATCCTTACCCTTATTGTAAGTTATCTCATAGTCATAAACAATGAGTTTTTTTGACCAATTTTTATTATGATGGGGCAAAGACCCATTATTATAGGAAATATTTTAAAATTTGGTGATCATTTTTTATTCAAAAATGATTCCCTAGTAGGTATGGCCACCACATCTATACTGCATGAAAAATAACCATCATTTCCTTCTCATAAGTAGAGAGAACTAAATTATTTCCATAAAAGGATCTTTTGGTGAATGCAATGGGGCATAATTCTTTGAAGAGAATATAAAAAAGTTCATTGCCACAAGCATCACTTTTGATAGTGAAGGTCTTGGCAAAATTTGGCATATTTAAAATAGGTGTAGTACATATAGCTTATTTCAATTCTTTAAATGCACACTTAATAGCTTATGTTCAAGTAAAATCATTATTTTTAAACATAGCTATCATCAGAGCTACAATATTCTTGTATTCCTTGACAAACTTGTGATAGTATCAAGTCAGCTCCAAAAAACCATGGAGTCTCTTGAGTGTCTGAGGATGCAGCTAATTTATCATGGTGACTATTTTTTCAGGATCCACCCAAACCCCTTGAGCTTAAAAAATATGCCTCATATACTCCACTTCATCTTATACAAAAGTACATTTGGACTATTTTACACAAATATGATGGTCAGAGAGAAGTTATAGTGTGAGTTCTAGATGTTAGAGATGCTTAAACCATGTTTTACTATAAATGAGGATATCATCAAAGAAGACTAGAATGAATTTTTGTAGGTATGGAGAGAATATTTTATTCATCAATTCCTATAATGTTGAAGGAGAATTAGTGAATACAAAGGGCATGACCATAAGCTCATAATAACCATCATGCATGTGAAATTTTTTCTTAGGGATATTATCCTCATGAAGCTAGATCTAGTGATATCTAGAGTAGAGATATAACTTGGAGAAGAGCACCATGAATCTCATCAAGAAGCTCATCAATAATAGGGAATGAGAACTTATCTTTAATTTTGAGGTAATTAAGTACATATAAATAAATATAGAGGTGCCATGACCCATATTATTTCTAAACAAGGAGAACTAGGGAAGAATATGGGTTGGTACTATGGTGAATAATGATTTACTTTAGTAAGTCTTGAATGACCATATCAATCTTGGTCTTTTACTAAAATGGGTAGTGATAAGGCCTAATGTTGGGAGGAATTATTCTAGGAAGGAGATGAATACAATGGTCCTCTAGCTGTGAAGGTGGCAATCTCACTAGTTTGGAAAAAACACATGGATACCTCTATAGAATGGTTTGTAGATCACTAGGAGTAGTGGAGATTGTGGATGGTTGCATTTGAATAAAATGGATTTGGGTAATGATGAAATGTTAATTATTCTTAAGAATAATTTCCATGTGATGTGAACTTATGATGTTGAAAGATCCTAGTTGTAAGACTTTCAATGTGTGTTTTTGCCCATTGTATGAAAACTGCATCTAAATTTCATCAAAATCCCATACGATGGGTCCAAGTGTGCATAACCACTTGGCTCAAAAAGTAAAATCACATCTACCTAAGGTAAATGTAAACATGTTAGAGCATAAGTTATAATCTCTAATAGAGATATGCACATTATGACACTTATCTTTGCAAGGTAGTATGCCTCCACTAGTAATCATGACTTCAATGTTGGATTAAGGATAGATAAAATAATCAACCTATTTGATGATCTAAGGGTCAATGAAGTTATGATTGTCACCTAAATTAATGAGTATTATGAGAAGGAGATTCATGAAGTAACCCCTGACCATCATGGTTTATGTGGTAGTGATTCATGCTAAGGCATGAAGAGAGATATATGATTGGTCTTCTTTAGAAGTAGGTTCCACAATCAACTGAGATTATTCCATATCATCTATTATATCTTGAACATATTTCCAATCTTGAGTTTTATTTGGAGAGTCAACATCTAATAGGTAGATATTTTACTTGACACATCGATATCCCTGAGTGAATTTATCATCAGAATTATAACATAGTCCTTTTACTCTATGGGTTTGCATCTCTACTTCAGTTAAATGCTTGATAGGAGTGGTTCTAGGGGTTAGCATTGTTTGAGATCATTATTGAGCTATATTTTTAAATGGAGTAAAATTGGATTTGAATCACTAATGAGCTTTGATATTTTCCTCTACAAACTTAGCCAACCCTAAGGCTTTCATCATCATGTTGGGCTGGAACATTTTGACCTCAGATTGAATTACATCCTTTAGTCCACTAATAAATAAATTCCTAAAGAATTCATCAGATAATCCTTCTGTATGATTACCTAGTTTTTCAAAATTTATTTGATAGTCTCTCATGATTCCTATTTGTCAAAGTTTCGTGAGTTCTCAATTGAAGTCATCAAAAGTAGTAGGGCCAAACTATTGCAAAACGAGGGTGAAAAAATTGGTCCATATAGGTTCATCATGAGCCTTGGTATACAAATGATACCATTGAAGGGCTTCAATTTCCAAGTGCAAGGATGCAAGTGGGACATTGTTAGCATCAAAAGTATTATGTAGACTAATATATTGTTCTACCTAATAGATCCATCTAGTTAGATTTATACCATTGAATCAAGGAAAATTAAGCTTCAACCCATAATAATTGTTGGAAGAAGAAAACACAGTGTCTAAAGAAGACTCTGGATGTCATCTGTTATTCATGGTGGTATGTTGAAGACTAAGGCCAAGAATTTTTTCATTAAGATATTTGATGTGGGTCTTGAGGGTCCTCCATATTTTTTGCTCCTTTTCAAGTTAATACCATGATCGAATAAGAGATTTTTTTTTCAATGGATAGGAAAACTAGAGTTAAGACATGTTTAGTAAGGGAATTTTTTAATTTGGGTGAAAATGGAAGGGGTAAATGAGATTTTAATAATTTTTTATAGCGAGAGTATGATTGATGAAGGTGAGGGAAATTTTAGGATTGAAAATGGAAAAACTAGAAAAATTGTCAAAGAGGGACAAAGAAGTAGAAAGAGATGATGAACACTATGGAAAATTTTTGATGAAAACAAATAAAAACATAAGAAGTTATAGTAAAACCAAAAAAAAAAAGGAAATTTGAGATTTATGAGAATTAGGAGTGGAATTGGGATATGGGATCTCAAGGATTAAAATTTAGGGAATGGAAATTTAGTAGTTCATATATTGTTCAAGGATCAATGGGGCTATAGATGAAGAGATATTGAAAAAAATATGAAAATAATTCTTTTTATTTCTCTTTTCTATTTTCTATTTTCTATCTGGCGGTAAATCCTCTAAGAGTCTATTGATACTTTGCAGATGGTTTACAAATTTGGTTTCTATCAAATATCTACTTGCAAGTCTAATAGTTTATGGATACTTTGTTCATTGATATTTTGTGTCTGATAGAAATATTATAAAATTGGTAGAAATGGACCCCAAGTTTCAATGGTTGCCTAAGGGTTTTAAAAATATCACTCTGGGCACCAATGTCTTATAAGTGAGTACCACTCTCCAAAAAATATTTGGCCATAGATTTGCCTCTAAGTGATAGATCTTAGTTTTCCTTATAGATGGGAACTACTCAATAAAGAAGGGGTTGTTGCCCTTTTTTCTAGTAGGTCCTCTTAATGGGCCAACTACTTTGGGGTTCCTATGGTACTCCTCATGATGAGTTTTAGGGATTTCATGCAAGCACTTCCCATAGTTATGCAGTTAGGTTTTAACCCTAATTTGAAATAGATTATAGAAAAATATTTAATTAAGTTATGCAGTAGAACAGAGTTAATATTTTATAAAAAATTACTAAAATGAAGTATGCAGCAGAACAGAGTTAAGAATTTATGAAAAAAAAATTACCTGGAAAGTGCTCTGTACTAGATGAGAGGATCTTCCTGCAACAATTAATAAAAATGCAAAAAATAATAGGAGTTAGTAGTATGAATTAAATATAATAGAACACTTGAAAATATTGAATTGATCTCAAGCCACTTTGAGGGGGCAACCTCCTTTGAGCAAGCTCAACACAATAATTTTGTGTATGCCTTCATTGGCCTCGACACTTACTTATATAGGAATTCTAATCTAAACAACTACTAATTCTCATGAATTTGGGATAAAACAAAATGCTCATAGGGTGGCTTACAAAGCATATTCATTTATAGTAACTACTATACTAACAAAGTAAAGAGAAGAGATATCAATGTAAAGGTCCATTTTTGAAAAAATGGGGATCTTTTACATATAAGGTAATTCCTTTTGGATTGAATAATGCTCATGTTGTGATCTTGAGGGTCATGGTCACTACATTTAAAGACTCTATCCATGATTTTTTTGAAGTCTATCTATATGATTGGGCTTATTTATTTATTTATTTAAAGAACACCTATCTAGGTTGTGATTCATGTTGTAATGATACTAAGCTCTACATATTACATTGAACTTAAATGATTTTTTTTCTTGTATACTTGTAAATTTGAGTTATGGATTTAATATACTAAAAATAATAACCTTAACCCAAAACTTCAAAAACATCAAAGGGAAAGAAATATAGTAACAATAAATACGTATAAATGAATTCTTACCATCACCTTTATCTTAATAACTTCCCTCCAAGAGCTCCAAACTAATTTTCTAATGCTTTTAACTTGCTTATAGGATTGCTTGATAATGGCTTCAAGATTGATATAATGGACTTTTTGGGTGATAGAATGGATGCAAGAGAGTATGAGGGCTTGAGAGAGCTGGTATGTGCATGTAAGGATGGATTATGATATTTATACTTAGTCTAACCATGCTCCAAGAATGGCTATGTATGGGTTTATCATTAGGATTTGAATGAATTTTTAATTTATTTAGAGCTCTTCAATTTAGGGTATTCTAGAAAAATAGGGAAGGCTCTATATGTAGAAGCTTATAGATTAAATTATGGGATAATAAGAATTAGTTAGGGATTTAGGTAGGTTTGTAAGACTTTAGGTGTGTATTAAAGGCTAGATATAGGTTGTCTAGGGGGTAATTGGTGTATGCAATTAGAAATTCATTAGATCCACAAATTAATCCTAGCTCGAAGAAGATAGATCCTACTTACACTTCTAATTGGGGATACATTAGATAATCAAGAACATGACCAATACGGATCCTCTAGACCTAATTATGGGATATCTTACCATAATAAAATCTATGGAGGGTTTCAATGCCTCTATTAAATAAAAACTATGCAATAACCCTAAGTCTTATGTTTTCATATTCACTAAACTAAACAAGTAAATCAAAAATCTAATATAGTGCTCACCAAAGCTTGTGGAACAAAGTGGGGGTAATAAACACTAAAATTAAACATGCATAGAAGATATATACTCTCGTCAATGTAAACAAAATCCTAATGCATGGAATAAAAGTGTAAATGCATATCTATCTACTCTTAAAAAGGATGAGCAAAGTTAGGAATACTTACCTTGGAAGATGAACCCACTGAGCCTCAATCTCGCCCTAGGACAAGGTGCTTTGCAAGAGGTTGTTATGTTATGTAATGATGACAAGAATAAATCATCTCTAGGCTAAAAAACCTATCAATGCATCTAAAAGACTTCTCCATAAAACAATATTGGTATCTCAAAGAAAGTATGAAACCCTAAGCTTGTTCCTTGAGTAGAATGACGGATAAAAAAATGTGTAATATATCTTAATTATTCTTCTCTTCTCTAAATAATGGTGAAATTATTATTTTTATATAGGTGGATTTAACCCTAAACCCTTCCAAAAAATTTGGCTGAGAGGACCAACCTAGTTGACCTAGTATCATTATTGATAAAAACTCACTAAGTTAAGGACTAGGTCAACCAAGAGTTAACCTAGACCCTAAATACATTTTTCCAATAAGAGTACAAGGTCAACATAGTCGGCATAATCATGTAAACTATCAAAAGAGGTTCTAGGTTAGGAAAATCAATACTAAAATTGGTAAAAGACTAGAAGAGTGTGGAAAAGAGAAGGACAAGGTTAGGGGAATGGTTTTAAGGAGATAAGTGTGTAGATAACAAGTGAAAAAAGGTGAAACAATCCTATGAAGTGCTAATGGTCTACCCACTCCTTTCTTAGGAGACCCCTTAGGACATGTACTCAGAGAGATTGAGACTTGGCAGGTTCTTGTAATATAGAAAGCGTAAGTAATTTATAAAATTTTGAAAATATTTGTGTATACATATGTCCCACTCAAAATTCATCACGTGTCACGTAAGTGCAACATGGGATGGTGCTTCAGGAATAAAACATGATGACACATAATGTTGATGCTAAATAAAGTACAGTAAGGAGAAAATAAAATAAATGAAAGGACAAAATTAAAAAACACATACCTTTACTTACCTTAGTGATGTAGATAAATAAGTATATGAAAGAGATGTGAAGGCATCCAATGTGAATAACATTAGGAAAACCTATAGAGATTAGTGCAAAAAATCATTTTTTTGCATTATAGGCATATAATAGTGGAAAAGATTCTCTACAACATCATTATTCTAGGACTTTTTGTTGTTCAAAAAAAGAGTTGGTAAAAACAAAGATATGATCAAAGGTAAATATTTGAAGGGTAAATATTTGAGAATAGTAACTTTAAATAGGGTGAAAAATAATTCATTTGTTATTGTTTGACTATTCTAAGAGAAAAATAGAGCTCTGAGAGACCTAGTGAGAGCTGAAAGAGCTAGGATAGTGATGAGATGATAGTTGAGATGAGGAGGATTCTTAACGATCATAATGAGTGCATCATAGATAATCAATTGAAAATTTCAAAAAATATGTGTATTTTATTGAGAATTGAATGTTTTATAGAAATTTGTAAATTAGACCAAATCTAGAGACTAGAATGAACCCTAAGATGTTGTTAGGGATACTAGAGGTCAACTGGGTTGAAAGGGATTAGAGAAATAAATGTCGAATGCATTTATTAAAAAAGGTTAAAGAGTTGGCATATTTAAATAACTAGGTTGACCCAATTGACCTACTAGGTAGAAAATAAGGTTTTGAAAAGGCTGACCTAATAGGTCTTAGTGAACTTAGTTGGTTGGAGAAGAGGGTTGACTTAGTACCCCATGGCCAACTTAGTTTGTTAAATCAAAAAGCTGACTTAGTACTAGAGGGGGAAAAAGGAAGGTCTGACTTAGTTACTTAAGTCCAAGTGAGTCGACCTAGTACTATAGGGTCAACTTAGATATTAAATGGTAAATATAATATTGAAATGAGGGAAAATGGCCAATATAGTACTTTTAAGGCTCAAGGTGCCTGATTGATTAATGAAATGACTAAATAAGCTAAAAATAGATTAAATTAGTAAGAAATGAAACAAATTAAGGAAAATTAGGTTTGTTTATGTTAAATTTAAAAAGAATGTATTTTGATTATAAGTGACATTGAGGTCTTATACAACTTATATTATTTGATTGTTGCATGGATGCTTGAGATTTTGGTGATTGGTGGATGAATCATGGCTACTCGATCTATTTAAGCACCTGACAAATGTAGATAGAGTTAGATTGGTCACATTAGGCTTGGGAGGCATCATGGAGATGTGGTGGATTCCATTGAGTATTGATTTAGTGGTCATGTTCCTAGGAGCCTAGGAATGCTTGACCAATACATTTATATGGGTGTTGGATGGGGATACCCTAGAGGTTGGTATCACATTAAATGGTGTCCATGTTTTTCTTGGACTACCTATATGGCGACATTGATGATCATGGGGATATAAAATGATCAAGAGGAGAGGAAAGCATTATCCTGATGGGGTGATGTGCTTAGATAGGATTTACCGGGTATTTTGGGTGAGTCTATTTAATGTTTATATTTTGTATATTATTGATATCCATAAGGATATGATAGGAATTTTGATAGAATGAGTGTTGTGTCACAAGTCAGATGACAAGGTACTGCTATATGTGATGGTCTTATGCCAATTGATATTGGAAAAAGGATCAGTTTATGACTTGGGTTCTATCATTTGGGTTCAAATCATGCATAATTATGTATGGGATTTTTTTTAGAGGGTAGAAGACCATGGGTCTAATGGTATTATTGAGTTCTTATATATATTAGAGGTTCTAAATGTATTATCTAGTTGGGTTTCCCCATATGGTTGATGATCAGTTGCCTTAGGTTTTAAGATGGAGACAATATTAGGTGTTGTGGACTATGCCCCACATGCCAAAAATATATATGGTCACACAAGGAGAGATTGCACGTCATCTTTATGCACATATTATGATAGTTTGGACTAGTTGGATGATTGTGGCAACATGATTAACATGATGGTGGATCATGGGCCTTTACACTTAGTGGGTAGAGATATATCTAGTGGCATGCTTACCAAGAAAGTTTGGACTCATTCACCTAGTGCCTCCTATATTGGTACCCACATTTTGGGCTTGGTATGTGATAGAGTTGAGGGGGAGAGGAGGAAGAGCACCTATTGTGAGACTAGAGATCAGACCATGGTGTTTGAGACCATGGACTGGTTAAGCACAATAATTGATAGCTAGAGAGGGCATGGATGTGAATTCAGTAGTGTCATAGGTACCACATCTAGTACCATAATAGGAGGAGCAGTGACCACCTTGACACCTTTAATGGAGACACCAGTGATGAGAGATCACAGAGGGTGGTCATCCAAGATGACCCATCCATTAGCCTAGGGTAGAGTTGGTCTATAGAGGCATCACTAAGGGGAGGATTGATATATGTAAAAGTGGTGAACCTAAGGTTTGATTTGATTGGGATGTATCCCATGGATGAGGTATTCAGAGGATGAGTCAATGGAAAGGCTATGCTCAGTGGATGAGTAGATGGAGAGATAGTGGTTTATGATACTAGGACATATAATAAATTGTTTTAATTTTTATTGTTTGAAATATAATGCTATTTTTATAAGATTTGATTGTTAGTATATTTATTTTGAGATATATTTATGATCTAATATCTATCTTGTTTGAATTTTGTAGATTCTATAGATGAGGAGGAGACTAGATGGGGATTCTTAGTGATTAGAGCACTCCATCATATTATTTATATGGTTATGGCACCATATGACCCTACCACATTGGATGATCCCATGGTACTATTTGCTTCATCTCAAGTGAGTTGGTTCAAACTAGTATGGGAGGCTACAAGGTAGGTATATCCATGCGAAGATAGGATACATCCACAAACAAGGGTGGGAGAGGGAGAGGCATAGGAATGATAAGCCTTGGCTTAAGAGAGAGCCATGTATTTGTCTACCACTATTTAGATAGGATAGGTATAGGCATAGGTGGCCAACCTATAGGGATACGTAGCAAGCTTGAGATCTCAAAAATCTTTATTACGACATACTATTCAGAAGGAACTATCTGAGGCATGTATGGGCAGTGTGTTTATGCCACAAGATAGACATGATAGATCCTCACTTTAGACATGGAGTGATATATTTTTGTACCTTGTATCAAAAACACATTATATATATAGATATTATATGTTGATAGTTGGATATTGATATTATGTGTTATATTATGGTTATGGTTGTGGATGCATGTATATATTTCTTTCTAGCACATGTATTTTTATTTTGTTGTATGTGCTATAGGGAATATATGTGTGGTGTTTTATTTTCTATCATTATGTAGGAAACATGCATGGTTAGAAATAAACAAGTGAAAAAGACTTGGAAAATTATAATTAATCAAAAACAAATGTAATACACACTATTTCACATTGGAAAATGTGTAAAACAAAATATGACTATATATAATAAACCAAAAGTGTGGTTAACAAGAGGGATTTTTTTAAACCATGATAAAGGATTGACACCAAATTAAAACAAGTAAAATCACACTAAGTCACATTGGTAAATATGACAATAATGTAATAAAAATGGAAAGCATGTTAAATGCTAATGGTATTAAAAAAAATCAATTGAGTCAATTATTCATACTAAATCACACTAGGAAGTATAAAAGATAAACATAACTATTAAAATGGTCTTAAATTAATCATACTAATTCAAGTTGGTAAATATGAAAATTTGAAGAAAAGTGGTTGCATTCTTACATGCAATCAAAAAGTAAGAAGATAAAAGTGAAAGATTAATGAATTAATCATAAAACATACTAAATAAAGATGATAAACATGTCAATGATATGTAACTCATAATCAATCACATATTATCTCATATTCGACACATGTAATTTTGTTGTGACTTGGATATTGGAAAATTTTGTGAGGAAGGCCAGTCTTATCCATGGTATTACACTAAAACTCATAAAAGGAACACCAATGAGGTGGAAGTAATATGAAAATCTAGTAAAATGGGATTTTTATAATGGTAACCTGATAAATTTGGTAATTTGTGAGGAAGGATAAGTCCTATCCATGGTCTTACAATGCAACTCACAAATGGAATCCCTAGGGGAGTGATCAGTGAACAAAACAAAATTTCTTAAGGGGAAATATTAGGGTTATAGGGAATGAAAAGGGGAATGTAATAATCATAAATTAAGTATCTTCTAAGAATACATTAGGAGACATGAGGTACACTAAGGACATTAAAAAGACACTAAGTGACTAGTGATCATCAATATATAGAAGATACATGTTCGCTATAGATACAAATTTGTATAGGAAAATGAGTGTGCTACTAAGATAAACTCATGTTAGAGGTTTTGAAAAAGTAAATTAAAATGGACCTACCTTCTCACAATGTGTTCCCCATTCCTCAGGACCCCTTATAGAGTCGTTGGCCTACTGCAAAGATTGGGTACTTGCATAAAAAAGTTGGTAGCACTAAAATATTTTTATTCTCTTTTTCTAATCTACTATCCTACCTCATCCCAATGGACCTTGGATCTATTTTGAGGTCAATTACAGAGTTTGAGCTTAAATTAGATAAATAATATGTGCTTAGAATCATGTGTTTTAGTGTGATTTGACTTTTGAGAATTTTAAATGTTACCTTTTAAATCATTGCCTTTAGTTAAATGAATTGATTTTGAATGTTTTTATGGCTTTTAAGATTCCTCCTCCATACAAACTTGGAATGACCAATCATGAGAGATAAAGTGATACCATAAATGATATTTAATATTTTGATAAAGGAATCTAAGTATCCAAATACAAGACTAACTATAACACATAAGCTTAATGATGAACTAGCATGTTAACTCAAGTCTTAACCATGTGTATGCTTAGTTTGAAAAAGGTAATAAAGGGGAAGAAATGGAGATCAAAAGTGGACTAGTCAAAGTTAAATTTTAATGAGATAAATTATTTTAAAATGATCTGATCTGGGAAACACTTCAGGGGACAATTCGAGCGACGGTCCTACCCCAATTGGTGGTAGAACTTCTGGGAGCCATAACTTTTGCACCATAGCTTCGTTTGACTCCCTATTTGAACTATTGGAAAACTAATAATGAGGGGAATTCCATGAGATGTCACAAGCTTTTATTATTGGGTTTTGACCCTTGAAAACCAAATATAAGTGCCCAAAATTTAATTTTAGTAGTGCAGTCTAAAAATATTATGTTTTTAAAAAATAGTAATTTTTCAAATTTTGTATTATTTTAATTCATGGAAGTTGAACCATTTCATCTCCATCGAGATTGATGACCTTCCAAATCCTCCTCCTTCCTTCAAAAATATGTATAAATGATATGTATCCCAAAAAGGAAAATAGACATATTTTCCCAAGGATAGGCATATGTTGTATCTATAATTTTGAGCAATAAAACATCTCTTCTCAATGATAACATTATTATTTGCGTGTTTTTGAAATATTCTTCAACCAATACTTTCAATTTTTGGATCAGTCACATGGTAAATTAAGAATGACTAAAGGGAGTAAGGTGTTTATAACCAAGTCACAATAACTATTATTCATGTGTATAGAGAGAAGAGAGAAAATAATCATGAAAGAGAACAAGGTAATCATAAGAAATGAACTCAATAAGAAAAATAATACAATTATAAAAAATACTCCATAAGGGAACATAATGACACCATAAGCAACATTCAGTGCAAAATAGATAATAATTTAGCACAATGTTAAATGATATAAAATAGATAATTATAAAGTTGGAGCACATGTCTAATCCAAATGAAAATGTAAGAACACTATGCATGTGTTCATAATTACTAATATATTTGTCCACACACATTATCCATAACATCTAATAAGTCTCTATGAAGTTGAATATGAACTGTAACTAAAGTCTCATCGATCTTTAATAAAAGTTGAGAAAATACTTCATTTTGAATCTCTTCAACATAAAATGTAGGAATGCTTGAAGGATAGTGCTAATGAGGGCTATCATGCAGGGGATGCCCAAAATAATACATGGGAGTGGTTTCTATAGGAGATGAAGAGGTCATCAATGGGGAATGTTCCACTAGTGAGGGACTCATGGGTGGAGAAGGATCCATGGGTGAGGGATTCATGGGTAGATGAAAAATAGGTAGATAATTCACCATAGGTCAACATGGAACCATAAGAGGTGCAGCCATAGGAGGTGGAGCCACTAGGGAAGAAGGGGGATCCTTCTTGTGAGAGTGACCTATGAGAGAAAGGGTAGAAGGTGCAGAAATGGTTAGGAGGTGATCTTTAAGATAATATCGAAGGATGCAATAATGACCAGTGTGATGTTTGCCACATTAATTTTAGAGGTAATATACCTCTCCATACTTAGGAATTTACCCATATAATACTTTCAGAGGAGGTATAGCCTTGTTTGAGGTTTGAGGATTAGTGAGATGTAGGGTGACAATATATTTCCATAATTTTCAATAATGCATGGAAGAATGGTTATATATGTCATGGAAGAAACAGATATGCCTATGATTAATCTTGGAAGGTGTACTCATATGATGAGTGGAGATGGAATTTGATGAAGATTGGTATATGAAATAATCTCTATTCTAATGATTAGCAACTTTATGAATATCACAATAAGGCTGATTGACCCATTTGGTGGGCAAAAGATCCATCTATAGTGAAAAGAGAAAACCATCACTAAAAGAAGGTGGGACTGGTGAAGATACTAGACAAGGCTCAATTAAAGGAGTAATAATATCAATAATAGGATGAGACTCAGCTAAATTAAGAATATAATATAAATTAGGATCTATTGAGGGAGGGGTAGGTTTCATATAAGGCTGAAGGACAGTCTTAAGCATCTCAAGGATAAGTTAGCTAGAAGGGTTGTAATATCTAGTAAAGTGATAGGGACTATTAATATCACAATTCATAATCATACTCCTATGAGGTTATTATAAAATTTGAGGTGTGTACACCATCTCTACCCTATGATAAAGAGTAAAAATACTAAAATTAATAAAAATGTAGGATGGAATACTAGAAGATACACTGAAAAACTAAAGCAAAGAGGAATAATAAAGAATAATCTCAACATCTTGGACCTGAACTAAACCTCCTAAAATTGGATCATCTAAGATATATCCATCATCATAATTATGAGTATGAAGATCAATGGTGTAGGTAGGGATGACCTTGTCATCCAATGTGGTGTGATGAATGGAATTCCAAGTCTTAGTTAAGACAATGGGGATGTCATCATAATGTGGTTGATGAGAACTAAGTTGTAAATAATCAAGAAGCTAAGATATTATATGAGGTGAAAGATCAAAAATTTTAATCTTGAGATTGATATCATTAGGCTCATTATCATTAGAATCTAGGAGGTTATGAGGTATATTCTCGATGAGTTTGGGGTGACCATTGTAACCTTAGGTAGAATTGATAGGAAATTTAAACCATTAAGATTCACAAAATGGAATGCTTGGCAATGGTTCAAGGGTAAGAATATTGAATACTCCAAGGTCTTGTAATTTTTTGAAATTCCAAGGATTAGTTTCAACTTTAATCTTATAAAGGGATCCATTTTGAGGAAATTTGACACACTAGTAAATAAAAGAGGCAACTACCCTCATGCAATGAGTCCATGGCCTATTAATCAAAATTTTATAGGAGAGGAAAGTTTAATATCATCACCGTCACATGGATGATAACAATTGGGATGGTAATGGGGAGCCACAGACAACCTAAAAGATGCATTTGCCTTCAGCCATAGCCTTGACATATGTTAAATGTGGACTTAAAATTACACTCATAATATCTAAGGGTTTTAATAAATTTAGGACAAGAAACATAAGTGTTTCAACCCTCATCAATCAAATCATGCTTGACTTGTATATCACCAATTTTAACACTAATAAAAATAGGAGGATAATTTGCACGAAGAAAAATCACATCAGGAATCATAGAAGTAATGGGGAAATTGAGGGAAAGAGAAGTGTCAATTAGCTCAACAACATGTATGTACATATATTCTCACTATTTTAATATGTTATATTTTGATCTAGATAAGGTGGCTTTGTATCCTACTAGGGTATGACAAGGGATATTTTTTTCAAAAAAATGATACATAAGATGGTTACAGTGCCATTAAGATGTCTACATAAGTTTGAAAAATAGGATTAGATATGGGAGATTAGTATGTTCTATGATAGGATCCCACTCATCATAACCCATTAGAGTAGTTTTTTAAATAGCTGCATAGTGCTAAAGGAGGTCCTCAAAAAAAGTACCCAAAGTACATGTGAATTTATAGTGATAAGAGGTAGAAGGTTTAGTTGGAGGATAAGTTTATTGAATATCTTGAGGAGATGGGTTAGTTGATGTAAATTTAGTTTGAGAATAAATGTTGATAGATTATTGAGTATTGTTAGTGATAGATAAATAAGTTGGAGGGATGGTAGAAATGGTATGAGAAATTGTTATCCAATGGGGGTGTTGTAATTGATTCATCAAAAGATATGAAGTCCTCTTGCCCCAAATTGGTTAAGTGAATTGGAGAATAATCTTGGATACCATGAAATGTGCAAGATAATTGAGGTGTGTGGATGGGTTGAAGATCAAGGAAATCAACCACCCTTTGCATATGAGTCATATTTACAACATTATCTTTAGGATCTGGGTCAAGAATACTATCAACATTATTGGTAGAAGGGGTAGGATTGTCTTGGTTATCTTAGTGATTTAGAAGAGGATCTTTATATATGGCCAAATGAACACTATCCTAGTTCAAATCATGAAATTTAGTTTATCTTTCATGGGATTTGAAATCAATTTCATAGGATTATTGGCATTTACGAATGATAGAATCATGGTCAAAATTAGGACCAAGAAGGAAATATATAGCCAAGCTACTTTCAGGTTTGATGAGAGTGACCCCAATTAGCATGAAACCAACAAAATTTATTGGGATCATACCAAGATTTCATGGGATAAGTGGGATCAATTTGACATCAAAGAGGCCTTGGTAGATATTTTTATAATTCCTATAGAGGTAAAGGTTTATGAACATTGATGTTGTTGGCTAAATATAAATGAGGATTGGTGATGTGTTTAGGAGGGGAAGCTTATTCTAAAGTTTGGTTGGGAATAATAGCTTGAAGAGTATGAATGGTATCATAAGATTTGGTGACACCATCATTAGTAGTATGATGATTATTATTCTTTAGTAACACGTGATTACTCACAGAAGGTTAGGATGGATTGAAATAATGCATAGGGAATTGTTGACACTTAGCTTGGTTAATAGCCTCCTCAAAATTACATGGAGAGAGAGTCTAGACCTAATATTTTAACTTGGGAAAAAAGCATTGATAAATAGATTAAAGAGGTTTTAATCTACCATATTATGTTCACATTTATTAGATAAGTTCTTCCACCATTTAATGAAATTTTGGGAAGTTTCAGTCTCAAGTTGCTTATAATTGATAAAATGGGCCAAGGTATTCTCAGCGAGATCACTAGCTTAGAACTCTTGGACTAGAGCATTTACTAAATATTCAAAACTAAAAATAGAATGAGATTTGAGTTGGTTATACCAATATAAATAATCACCTATGAGAATTTTGGCTAATATCTTGGTAGCAGCAAAGGTATTTAACTTTACCCAGTCTTTATATAGATTTCCAAATGTTTTTAAATGAAGAGTAGGATTAATTGAACCATTGAAATAAATAGTAGGGATGTTACCTCCCATATCGATATTATAAATTTGAGATGTAAGAGGATCATTTTAAATATTATTGATTATTTTATTAACAAGAGGAGTTTGAGGAATAATATTACCATGGGAATCTTGAAGAGGAGGTGGGGAAACATTTTGGTTATGCATGCCCCATGCAATCCATTGAGGGTGGGTTTGAAGATAGATAATATTATTTTGAATTTATGTAATTTGATTTGCATTGTTAGCTTGAAAATCATTCATTTGATTAAGATTTTTTAATAGGATTTGATGGGTTTGATTTGCATCATTAGCATTATTTGAAGTATTGAAACTAAAAGTAGTGGCTTGGGTACCACTATGGGTGTTAGTAGGAGCTTGAGAAGAAATATTAGTAAGTGAAGCACTAGTAACATAATATAATTATGTGGAAAAAGATAGAATAGCAGAGGGATGAGAAGATGCATCACTAGAGGCATGATTACTATGGGTATCAAATGATGCACTAGTGGAGGAATTGAAAAGAGTGGGTCTTGGAAGAAGCCCACTAAATGTAGAACCTTCCATGTTAGTAGAGATACTACACATGGAGGTATCAGAAATAAAAGAATAATTCATTGTATGAGGAGTAAAAATACAGGGAAAAGGATAATAACCAAAGAAGCTAGTATTCCCACATCCATGTGAGAACATGGGAGAAGGTGAATGGGGATCCTTAACTTGATAACTTATCATGGCATGGTAAATAGTAAAAGAATCCTTTCCTTGATGTTGAGGAAACTCATTGATGAAGAAGAGAATTTATAGTGTACACTCTAATTTGGGTTTATCTTCAAGTGAAAAGAAAGGATTATGAATCAAAGAAGAATGAGGAGGGGTCCCATAATTTATAGTGAGATTGGATATATGCACATTACTTTAATCTAGGAAAGGAGACATAAGATACTTATGGGAGTACTTATTAGGGTTGGTAAGACTCATCTTATATGTTGAGTTAAATTATTTTTTCTTCAAAAAATAATTTCATGATGGAGAGAGATTAGGGAAGAAAAATTTAATGCAAAATCAAGTAGAGATAAAATACAGATAAGACTACAAAGTCAACTAGGTTCACCTAGTATTGAAAATAGGGTATGAAAATTGAGCCAACAAAGATACAAAGTCAACTAGGTTGACTTGGTACTATAACCTAAGAGCTAGAAAGGAGTACTATGTTGACCAAATTGACTCAATAATGTAGTTAAGAAAAAAGATAGTCTGTAAGAGACTATGTCGAATAGAATGATAGTGTATACATATAATATTATTAACTTTTATCAAATACAAATGCTTTACATCTTTCAAGAACCCATCATGACTCAATCTCTTTGAGTGAATACATTAATGGGTGCACCAAAAAAGGGGTGGGTATGCCTTTAGTGCTTTATATGAGTCTTATCCCTTATTTCCATATTATTTCTAATCCATTCATCTCCTAAAACCTTTACCTAGGCTATTTCTCCCCCATTGCACAACCTTATAGCCTTTTTCATCTTTATATCCTTCATTCCTTACCTTATCACTCTTTTAACCTATTTATCCAAATATGTTGACCTAGTTGACCTAGTGTATTATGGGGTCATTTTAGCTTTTTGGGTTTGTTACCATACTAGCTGACCTAGCACAGACTTAGGCATTAGCATGAAAATGTACTAAGTTGACCTGGTTGACCTAGTATAGCTGACATATCTAAATTATTTTTAGGTAAGATACTCCTATATATACAAGGTCATTTTTATCATTTTCATGAGCATGTAATAAAGAATTATTATTTGCTCATGATTCTTCACAATATGCTCTTCCACCATTCTACTTGAGCAGACTTAGCTTAGGTTTCTTATTTTAGAGAATCTATTCTTTTGGATAGGTCTTGGATGATTTCACCTAACAAAGTGATCCCTATTAACCACAACAATCTATTTTTAATCCCCATTGGCCAAGGGAGATATTGAATCATGATGGGTTCACATTCAGGTAAGTATATTCTATCTTTGTTTTCCTCTCTTTTAGTAGATAGAAGTAGCATAAGTGTTGGCTCAAATAATATTACTCTTCATATTCTATGTATTAGGGTGTTACTCATAATTTATTTGAGTTTACCTATACATATTTGATTTATTTTCATCTAACCCCTCACATTGTGCCACAAGCTTTGGTGTGCACGAGATTAGTTTAATTTTCTTGTTATTAGAATAGTTTACTTTTTTATTTGTTACCATAAGTGAAATATCAAATCATAGGACTCTTTTAGGCTTGTTGTGAAATTGTGTTAGATTGTAGGCTTTTCAACCATTCTTACCATGATATATTATGACAATTGATACAAGTGATCCCCTAATCAGGTCCAATAGATCCCCTATTGGTCATGCTCCTGCTTAACAAGTGTATACCCAATCAAAAGTGTATGTGTGCTCTATCTTATCCAATCCAAAATTAATTCATGTGTATCATGAAATTATAATTACATACATTATATTGAACCTGATTTGAATCATATCTCACTACTAGTTGGATTGTCTTCAAATTTCCATTTTTGTTTCTTCTCATGTTAGTGTTTATCTTCACTTTGGCTTCACCTCCATGATACGTTTTAGTGAACATTATTTTTATCATTATTTGTTATAATAATTTTTATAACTTATTTATTCCCTATTTCCATTCTCTCTATCATCAAGAATCTAATGCATTTTATGGTTTAAAAAATGGATGAGTAGAACTAATGATATAGGCAAAACAAGGAACCTATCTATAGTACTAGGTCAACCTGGCTAACCTAGTGTTTTTTATGTCATTTGTCTATTGTTTTGGGTCAACTTGGTTGACCTTGTATAGTCTAAAGGCCCTATCCTTTATGCTAGGTTGACTGGATTGACCCTATGTTATTTTCTTTCTTCTATGCTTTCCAATTTAGCTTTTTGCTTTCCTTATATGTCTAATTTAGTTCTTTATCTGCTTGAATTAATTCTTTATCTTTGTTTTTTTTATTATTGCTTATAATTATTTTATTTTTATCCTCAAGAATCATGTCCCCCATTATATTCTTCTTTGACAACCTAAATCCATTTAGACACTATATGGGGTTCTCTTTACTACTTATCTTTTCCTATCCCTTCTTCCTCTTTTTAGTTGTTGGGGCATCTTGCAATGCCCATCCACACACTACTCTAACCTTTGGGGCATATTGTGATGCCCACACACATAATATTATCTCCCACATTCTCATCATTAATATATCCATTAATGTAAGATCCATTTATTTATTATCATGCTTTCTATCTATAGCTATATAATACTTTTTATGGGTTACTTAAGCATGGGTCTCTCCCTTTGTAGTTGTTCTCTCTTGTTCACAAACCTTTCATCCTCCCTTTTGGTCTTTTGGTTTATTGTACCATAGTATTAATTATCTTATTTTTCATTCTCCTTATATTATATAATTTTTATTTAACACCCCTTGGGTTTTTATTTTGTGAGTTACTTTGTAAGACCATGGATATGACTCGACATCCCTCACAAAACCACCATTTGTTACTTATCTTCTTTCTCTTTTTTTTCTTGCCATTGTTGTTTTTCCATCCTTCATGGATATTTTTTTATGATTTTATTGGTAATACTATGGATAAAACCTAACCCTCCTCATAAAATTACCATTTTTTCATGTTCTTTGTGATCTTTGTTCTCAACTTTAGTTTTTGCTTCTTTTTCTAGATGGAATTTGCATAAGAATCTATGTTAGAATGTTTTCCTCCATTTCCCTCTTTCTTATGATAAGGAATCACACCTTTTATATCATTGTATTCTTATTTTTTCCTTTGTCACATTTTTTAATGGTTTGAAGTAATTCAAATTGTTCCATGTG
Organism: Torreya grandis; assembly: GCA_037957365.1. NCBI lineage: Eukaryota > Viridiplantae > Streptophyta > Pinopsida > Cupressales > Taxaceae > Torreya > Torreya grandis. The sequence continues at coordinate 768,157 of JARHVA010002471.1, read as the reverse complement.
TCATTTCTCTTGATCTCCCCCTTTCTTTCACCTCCACATTAGATGAAACAAGGTCAAAGTCAAGATAGTACTTTTATTTCACATAGATTTATGAGACTCTTAGAGCCCATGCTCTTTGAAGTTTCTCTCTCTTAGCAACCTTGTCCTAAGTTTTCAAATGAAAGTCATCTTTAGCACCCATGTTTGGTTTTCCAAATCCATATGGAGGAGGAATATAAAAATCCATCAAGAAAGTTAAAAGCCAAATCATTTTAAACAAAAGGCAATGATATCTAAAGGGCAACATAAAAAATATAAAAATTCAAATTCACACCAAAAGATGTGATTAAAATCACATCTCCTATCTCCAATTGAAGATCAAACTCCATAATCAGCTTCACATAGAGCCAAAGTCCTTTGGGGTGTAGTAGGCCAGTAGATTGTAATAGGGGACTTCAAATAAACTCTATGGTGCTACCTTATTTCTCACACAAGTACCCAATATTCATAGTAGACTGAAAACTCTGTAAGGGAGATCTTAAAGAATGGGGAACACATTATGGGGAGGTAGGTCCATTTTACTTTTCATGCATATAGTCTTCATGGGATGATCTATATACTCCATTTGTTGACCTAGGGCTTGTGTAGCTCAGAGAAGTTCTTTAGAGTCCCTAAGGTTATAGTCCTCTTGTTTTGACAAACTAAATTTGAGTGTCTTAGCTTTGATAAAGAGTTTCTTTACCTTGGTTTTTCTTTCATTCCCCCCTCCACCCATTTCATCTCCCCCCTTGACAACCAAATTGTGATTCCAAATATGTTTTCCCTCTTCTTTAAATTCCTTCTTGTTCATTTCTTAAAAACATTCTAACACTATTTTGATTCAATTTTATCTATCCTTAGAGTGAAAAAACATGTTTGAACAACTATGGATCATTTTATTCACTTCATTTTACATTTACTAGACTTATTTTACTTTCCCTTTACCATTCATCATGATTTTATTGTCCTATTATCATGGACACCTAAGTTCACACCCTTTTTCCATCCTTGAGTGAGATGTGGATTGTTACTGCTCACTCATCAATGTTGTTTTCCCTTTAATGCACCTTTTTCCATTATTGAGTGAGGTGTGGATTGGTATTGCTCACTCATCAATGTTTTTTTTACCATTTTGAATTTTTGTTTTACCATTGATTTTTCTTAGTTATCATTCCTTTTTAAACATTTATCTTTGGTTTGAATTAGTGAGTTTTCCTTTTCTTACTTGAGATTTACTTGTTTGATTTTTTCAGTCTTTAGTGGACTTGGATTTTTGGTTACCCAATTTACTCTTGTTTGACTTGGTCATTTGGTCTAACATAGCACTTGTCACCCAAATTTTCAAATTTCCTAAGTACATCATGTCCATATAGAACAAGTTATCTTGGCTTTTCTTACATTTATTTGTTTTTGCTCAATTTTTTAATCTTGGGTTTGTCAAAGGTAGTCTCTGCACCCTCCACAATCAAAACTAAAAACATAGCTGACAATCATCTTGCAATAAAGGTAAGTCAAGGTATGCATCAATTTTAATTTTAAGTTTTTTACTTTCTAGTTAGTTTCCATTTTTTTCATTTACTTTTAGTTATTTTATGATTTTTAAAATACTAAAATTTTGTTTAGCATCAGCATTGTGTGTGTCTTTATGTTCTTTATCAAAGTACCATCCCCTATTACACCTTAGTGACACACGATGAGATTTGAGTGGGGTATATGTATACATATAATATTTTTAACTTTTATCAAATAGTGATGCTTTACATCTTGTATAAACCCATCATGACTCAATCTTTATGAGTGCATGCCTTAAGGGGTGCACTAGGAAAGGGGTGGGAAAACCTTTGGTGCTTTTTAGGATTGGTCCCTTATTTATATAATATTTCCAATTTATTCATCCCCTAAAACCTTTACCTAATCTATTTCTCTTCCATTTCACAACCTTCTAACCTTTTTCTTCTTTTTATCCATCGATCCTTAGCTTATCACTCTTTTGACTTATTCAGCCAACTAGGTTGACCTAGTGTAGTTTGGGGTCATTTTAGCTTTTTAGATTTGTTACCATATTGGCTAACCTAGCACAAACTTTAGGCATTAGCTTGAAAATATACTAGGTCAACGTAATCAACCTATTACAGCCAACATTTCTAAATGATTTTTGAGTAAGATATTCCTATATATACAAGGTCATTTCAGTCATTTTCATAAGGATTCAATAAAGATTTATTATTCTCTTGTGTTTCTTCACAATATGTTCTTCCACCATTATAATTGAGGAAACTTATCTTACGTTTATTATTTTGGAGAATCTCATATTTTGGATAGGTCTTGGTTACTTTGGCCTAACAAAAGTGGTCTTTACAAACCACAACAATCTTTTGTAAAACCCCATTAGCCAAGGGAGAGATTGAATCACGATGGGTTCACATTCACGTAAGTATATTCTAACTTTTTTCTCCTCTCTTTTAGTAGATAGAAGTAGCATAAGTGTTGGCTTGAATAAGATTACTCTTCATATTCTATGTATTAGGGTGTTACTCATACTTACTTTATTTGAAGTTCCCTATACATATTTGATTGATGTAAATCTAACCCCTCACATTGTGCCACAAGATTTGGTGTGCATTAGATTAGTTTACTTTCCTTGTTATTATAATATTTTACTTTATTCTTTATTAGTATAAGTGAAATATCAAATCATAAGACTCTTTTAAGGTTGTGTGATTGTGTTAGACTGTAGGCTTTAGAACCCTTCTTAGCATGATATGTTGTTACAAGTGATAGAAGTGATCCCCTAATTAGGTCTAGTAGATCCCCTATTGGTCATGTTCCTGCTTAACAAGTGTATGTGTGATTTATCTTATCCAATCCAAGATTAATTCATGTGTATCATGCAATTCTAATTGAATACATTCTAGTGAACCCGATGTGAATCCTATCCCACTGTTGGTTGGATTATCTTCACATTTACATTTTTGTTTCTTCTCGTGTTAGTGTTTATCTTCACTTTGGCTTCACCTCCATGATACATTTTGGTGAACATTCTTTTTATCATTATTTTTTATCATCATTTTTTTCACTTATTCAAAATCAAAATCAAATGATGAAAATTCAAAATCACCTATTACATCTCCAAAACTAACACAAATGTGATCAATGGGGAGTGCATAATCCTAATGCCCCCCATACCCCCTTAGGGTTTCACATGGTAACCTCATAGCATAGCCCCCACTTATCAACAAAAATATTATAGATTTAAAAAATGAATTTCTTGTACCTAAAATTATAACATTGACATAGGAGATATCACTCCCACTATCACTTATAATGGATCTATAGATCCTACCTTACATCTAAAAATATTTATAAACCTTTACAAAGATTGGGTTAAGTTTTATACTTTTGTTGACACTAAAATCTTAGCTAAAACTCTTTCATGAGATACTTTAGATTGGTATAATAAACTTAAAACCAACTCCATTACTAGTTTAGAATACTTGGATAATTTATTGGTTCAAGAATTCCAAACTAGTGATCTTCCTGAAAACAACTTAGCTTATTTCATCTATTGGAAATATTTAGAAAATTAAATAGCACAATTTTTTATCAAATGATGGAAAGCTTTGTCTAATAAATTTGAGAATATTATGGTGGATGAGAACCTATTTCATATATTTACTAATGTTCTTCACCATAAATTACAACATCATATTATAAATATTTCCCCAAAACTTTGGAAGAGGTTCTTGACCAAGCCAAATGCCAATATTTCCTCATACATTAATTTTAACCTCCAAAAATACAATAGGAAGTCGCATTCTTATGGAAGTTCAAAAATTACATGTGACCAATGATGGTGTTACATATACTTATAACACCATAGACACCATACAATCTATTGCTACAAATAATACCATGGAGTATGTTCCTCCACCTAACAAACATTCCCATCAGAATCCCACATATTCTCAAAATAGTCATACCAATGTGCACAAACCATTATCATTAGCATAAATTCAAAAACATCATCCAAGACCTTTACCATGAGATATTAAACCCACAACTGTAATGAAAACATGGTATGATCCAAATAAAATTTGTTGGTTTTATGTAAGTTGGGGACATTCTCATTAAACTTGAATAAAATTAAGAAAATTTTCTATGGACATTCTTCTTGGACCAAATTTGACCATGAATACATTATATGCAAATGTCCACAACATAATGACATAATACTTAAATATCATGAAACTCAAACTAAAAATCAAGATTTAAATGAAGACAATGCTCATTTATCTATATATAAGGATCATTTTCCTAATAATCAAGACAACATTTATTGACCTACCCCTACTACCAATAACATTTAAATTTATATAAATATTAACACCAATGATAAAAATTTGGTTAAAATCACTAATGTGAGGAGATTAGTTGCTTATATCAATTAACCCCAACACCTAACCATCACACCTCTTCACCATTTCACATTATTTAAGATAATTCCCCAACCCATCTCATAGAATTATGGCATGTGGAACCAAAATACATACAATAATAACCTAAAATAGCACAAATAAACCATACCTCTTGTAGCATTGATATAACTTTTATCCTTTCCCCAACTTTCATACCTCAAGTAAACATCCATCAAAATTTAACTAGTAATTATTATACCCAACCACAAGAAACACTTATTGACACTACAAATACATAAGATAAGATCTATCAACCTACATTAAACCATATTTAACCACAAATAATGTATCATTATAAGTTTCACTACACATCCAACCAGATTTCAAGGGATCTATTACAACTCTATGCACCTTTATAGAATAATCATCTCATGGGTTATGATGAAAGGGATTCAATCATGGAATGTTTTGATCTTCCATCCCAAATTACTTTCTTATATATTATGTGAAAATTTCCCCACCATAATAATCACCTAATGCAATTATTATTTAAAATGAACATCCCTCATCATCCTTCCATAGGGAAAGAAACTACCTTATCTGGATCTAAAAATAGCATTCTCCAACAATGTGAAGAAATGTCCATCCACATTGACAAAATAGTGGACACTTATATCTCACTTAAGTTTCCTATATATTATATGATTCTCAATGAGATATTTCTTTGTGCAGATGATCTTCCTTTATTCATTAGTGTTCAAATAGGAAATATCCAAGATAAATGTGATTTAATCAATGAAGACTCAATCAATTGTGTTACTTCCTTTAACTTTATTAAAATACTTGGATACTCCAAATGTAACCATATATCCACGTGCGGTACATGCCAGAGATATGATAGAATAAAATAACTCCTTTAGGTTGTGTTTGGCTTCTTATCATTATTCCTCTTGTCACCATTAATGTGAGAGTCATTATATTTAACTTTCCACTTTCCTATAATATCTTAATTGATCGAACTTGGCCACATCTTATATGATAAGTTACTTCATTTGGCTATCAATGTGTCAAATTATGTTACAATGGTGCTTTATAAAAGATTCAAGGGGATACAAATCCTTATAATTTTGAACAATTTCAAGAACAAGGTATTTTAATATACCCACCCTTGAACCCCTACCTACCATTCCATATCAAGAATCCCAATGCTTTAATTATCCTCTCAACTCTAATAAAGGTTTAAATGGTCATCAGAATTAAATGGAAATATTCCTCCTAACATCTTAGACTCAAATGATGATGACATATATTAGATAAGATTAATGTTAAAAAATTTGGATCACTCCCCTAACATCATTTCTTAGCTACCTCCCTCTCTTAAACCTCACTCCCATCAACAATATTTTTATGACATATCAATTAATCTTACCAAAACTAAACATTGCATTCACCATACTTACTCGATTGATAAAATGGTTCACATATGTATTATCAACTTATATACCCCTAAATATGATGATGGTTATTCTTTATATGACCCATTTTTATTTAAATATGTTCAAGATATAAATTTCAAGGTTCTTAGATATCATTCTTATTTATTATAGTATTTGAATTATTTTTCTATCATTCCTTCTCTTATAGTACCTAATTCTAGTTTTCACTCTATTCTTCATAGGCTAGATATGGAAAACACACATGTTATAGATCTATTCACTATTGAACCTATTATAAGTATTATTATGGACAACAACATGATAGGTACCTACCATTTTACTCAATATCATGATCCTTCTAGTTTACTTCCTCTACAAATGTTAACTACTTTGGTTCAATGTGTTACATAGCTAGTCATACCTATAAATGAGCCTAGTCCAATTTCCACTCTATCTTATCCCTTTATTAGTGATGGTCTTCTCCCATTACTTAAAATTAATCACATATATTCACAATGGTTAGATGAGACCTATTATGATATTCATAGAGGTATTGGTCATTAGACCAAGGATTATCACCTACATCAATATTCACAATTTCTTCCTTTAACACTTCAACTAGTAGACCTCCACACAATACTAATAGATGAATATGTTACTTTCATGGTACACATAACCATTCCTCTACTCACTAATAAAAGCTTATGTATTACATTGATAGATAATTTTAATCCATTGCATAACCTAAATACAAGACTATCCCACCTCCCAAACTACTTTTAAAGTACATCCCTCAATATGGGGAAGTCCATTATCTTTGGCATCAATGTACCACCCATCATATTGATATGTGTTGAGTGCTTCAACAACATCTTTGATATTTTTCATAGACTTCACTAACACCAATTATTCCTCTTGCTACATGTCACTTGTAAATGAAGATTCCTCCATATTCATCGACTGCACCTCTTCATAGATATACAAATACCATTCATATTGAGATACATATTATTTATATTGAGTATTCCATATAGTTGGTATTATATGAGAATCACTCTTATTATACCACACATACATTTTTTATAGATATTATATGAGAGGAAGTCTTTTCATGACTTTCTATGAAGATTGATGAGACTCTTACTAACACCATAATCTAGATGCATAGGGATGTGTTATATGTTATGGATGACATTTGTTGTAAGATATATTAGTATTCATGAAAACAACATGGTGTTCTCTCACATCATTTATCATTCTATTACATGATTTGGATAATATTTGTGATTATTTTATATATATTATATATTTTTACTACTTATCAAATATGATTTTACTTATCTCTTTTGCATGAACCATTATATTATAATTTATGTGTTTTATATGGTTTCATTCTCTCTTTATATTTCTTTTGTCTTTATTATTCTTCATGACATCAAACTTATGGTTGTAATTATTTCACATGGATTCCTTTATTCTCTCTTTGATTATAGTTTCCTACTTTCAAATTAAATAAAGATAATTATTAGTTTGACTTGGTCATAAAACCCTTATTGACATAGTATTTTATCTTACCATATGATCATTTATCAAACATGACTTCTCATTGTACTAATTATACACACCAATATATTTTGATCTCACTTTTTCCCTTATTTATTTTCACATAGTAAGCATACATACAATTGAAACTTGAGATTACATACTAGTTCATAGGTAAGCCTAAGTTGTTTAGTCAATTCTAGCTCTAATTACTTAGTATCCTATAGCCAAATTCTAAATCTCATTCATGTGAATCACTTTTACCACTCATTTTGGTTATTCTAGATCTGTATGGAGGAAGAATTGTAAAATCCATAAAAAATTTAAAATCCAAATCATTTAAACAAAATGCAACGATTAAAATGGCTAATATAAAATACAAAAGTCAAATCACACAAAATATGTCATTTCCATTTTTTAGCACATATCATATTCCTAATCAAAGTTCAAACTCCAAAGTTGGCCTCATGATAGATAAAATGCCCATTGGAGTGTAGTATGCTAGTAGATTGGGATAGGAAAATTTATTAAAAAATATATATATATACAACTACCTAATTTCTCCACAAGTACCCAATCTTCACAATATATCAATGACTCTTTAAAGGGTCTTGAGGAATGGTGAACATGTTTTGGGAAGGTAGGTACATTTTACTTTCCTTATTTATGCAACCTTCATGAGTTGATCTTATTATTACACCTATTTATCTATATAATTTTATGTTTATTTTGAGTAGGTATCCTATGTATTTTGATGGTCACTAACCTCTTTGTGCTTTCCTTCTTACTTATTATGCCTCATTTTTACTAAGGTTTTATTATAAATACATATTCCATGGTTTTTACACTCCTTATTTCATTACAAGAATCCCAATATTTTCCATTGATGAATATTATTTTGTTACCTGATCATACCCTTAGGGTTTCCATTTGTGAGTTACAATATAAGACCATGGATAGGATCATGCATTCTTCATTAAATATTTCCTTATTTTTTCCCTTATTATCATTCACCTCATTGATGTTCTCCTTGTGAGTTGTATTATAAGACCTTGGATAGGACTAGGCATTCCTCACTACTTTTAATCCTAGTAATCTATTCCAACATTTATATCCATCTCATTGGTGTTCCCTTTGTGAGTTGTAATATAAGACCTTGGATAGGCCTAGGCATTCCTCATAAAACATTCCCATAGAATTTCATAATACGACCATGTCAAAATAATATTACATGATTCAAATTTGAGATATTTTGTTTTACATTATGATTTACGTGCCATTTACATAATTCCTATCTTGATTTAGTATGCATATGATTACTTCGTAAACATGTCACTTTATCTTCTTATTTTATGACTGTGTGTATTTTTAAAACTACTTATTAAATTTATCATACTTCCCATTTTGATTTAGTATGATTGATTATATTTATTATATTTTTGTTTTCATACCATTGTTATAACATGTTTCCCACTTTACTATTAAAAAAATCATACTTCCCTTCTTAATTTAGTATGAGTTATATTTGTTTTAAATTTGGTGAATTATTACTTATACATGGTTTGAAAATTTATTCCCTTTACTATTTTGGTTTACTATATTTATTCATATTTTATTTTTACATATTTTCCATCATGATCTAATGTGCATTACATTTTATGATTAGTTATATATTTTTCCAAATTATATGCCTTTATTTTTAACCATGCATGTGTGTCACAAAATGCTATAAAAGAAAACATACATGATATATGTCCCATAGTATAAACAACAAAAATAAAATACATGTGATAGAAAGGAAATACATCCATACATCAGTCAATAATATCAATACAACTTATAGATCAATACATGTTCATATCAATATATAAATTAAGTATGATACAACATAATAAAAGTAAAAATATAATTTCTACAACTCTAAGGTTGTGCTCCATCAATCTAGTGGCCAAGCCATAGATACATGTGGCTATCCCCTCTGAATATTATATTATAATAAGATAATCTAAGATCCCAAACCATCAACCTATACCTATATATTATCCACCTAGGTCTGTACATGTCCAAGCTTTATCATACTAGCCATATGGTTAGTTCATTTCTAGGACAATGCCTACCAAGATTGGGCATCTCCATCTCCAAATCCTATGAGTAGACATAGGCCCTATCCATGTGTTTCTAACAACCTAGATATCTCTCCCACCAATCAAAAACAACTAGCATATGTTGGGGTAGATTCTACCATAGGGTAATTTATAGCAGTAGTATCAGGGACCTTAAAACCCCATCTAAAATATCATGATGGGATGATTAGACTATGGTACCCCATGTAAACTCCTCAAACATATATGTAAAACAAAAATAACAAATATACATTATATTTCATATTTATATATATTTCTAAAACCATTTATCCATAAAAATTACATAAACAACTATACAACTAGTGATCTATCCAAAAACTTAAATCATTACTTACCGACATTGGTGTCACCAACCACGGTCTCCCAGTCTACCTAACCATTGACCACCTCCACTATATGCTACCTCCATGAAAATAAAAATCTTGGAGATACCACTCATACATATTATGGTCTTCTCCTCATATGCCTCTCTAAGGACCATTTGTGTCTATCCTCCACTTTGGGATCTCCATGTGAACATCTATCTCATATGTCCTCTCCCTCTAATGTTGCCTCTGTCTCCTAGGTACTCATGGTGGTAGTTGTAATGGTATTTGTATTCCATATTATGGCTCTGTAACAACCTCACTTGTATCCTCACACTCTACATATAATACTATCACATCATCTATCTCAGGCCTAGTTGCACCCTGTTGATACACTTGACTCACTCGATGAGGCATAATGATCTATATCCCTAAAAGTAATCCTACACCCCCTCTACCTATAGGATCTCTATAATGGCATGTCCAATAAGCAATAAAAACTAGGGGAGTCAATAGATGTGATAATCCCAATTATCCAAGTACATGAACTACATTATGTGGTTCCACCCATAAGGTATAGTACCCAATAATGTGCACATGCACTAAATAAGTAGCTATACAATCCCAAGTCTACCAATTAGATTCAATATAAATAAAGTGATGAAATTTAATATACCCATGAGTAACTATGATTAAGGTTGGTACATGGGGTATTACACTTACTACATGATCGTGTCACCACCTCACCACCCAAGGTAACTTATAATCCACCACATGAGGTAAACTAGTTGGTTAGTACAAAGGAAACTTCTCAATATCTAGCTACTCAATAAAATCACTAGCCCATATTTTTTTCCTCCAAGTTAGCATATCATCTATGTTGTACATAAGTTATACCCAAATAACCAATCCCAATCCATATAGAGTAAAATGCTCTAGGACTAATTGACACAAGGCTAACACATAAAATGGTACTTTCCCATCTAATGTATGACAAAACACACGCACTATCACAAGTCTTATCATAGCCTTAAAGATATCCATAATGGTCAAGATATATACATCAAATAAGCATACATGCAATCTAAGGTAAATATTAAATGAACTAATCACCCAAAGGGTTATAGATCACATCTCTTCCTTAGCTTATGACACATCATAAATGACATGAATCCTAATAGTTCCAAGTACTTCATGGACATCTTCCAAGGTAATACCCATCTCTATAGTATCCCCATCCACCTCCCAATATAAAGTGTTGGTAAGTCACTCCCATGTTCTTATGAACATGATGAATAAATTAACATTGAGATGGATCCTCTACATCTCCATGATGCCTCCAAATCCCAAGGAGGCTAGCCACTCTTGATCAACATCTAATAATCTCTCTAATAAACCTGGTAACCAAGATGCATCTACCAAGTGCCAAAATATCCACCATCTCTACAAAATGATAAAAACCATATAATTTATTAGATATCATTATAAAAATCATAAATATACATTCTTAAAATTATTAAATTACTAAAAATTAACTACTTCATTAACTTATTCCTATTTTTTTCTATTTCTCACCCTTTTCCTACATAGATGGTCATTTTTATACTAAATTGACTCTATCACCCCTATTTATACCAACTATGTCTTCCCTTTGTTATGCAATCGGCCCATTCTTGCAAACATAGTTGGCCATTTTATACTAAATCAACTCTTTTCCCATCTTTGCCAGCTAAGTCAGCCTTCTACTATGAATCAGACCCCATTTAACAACATACATCATCCCCTTGTTACATATTACATTAACTAGTATACACTAAGTGAGATCCATCCATTTTAAAATTGAGTCAGCCCTTTGCTACATAGTTGGCCATCATTAGAAATATTATGTGTGCCTTATACTACACAATCAACCATTTCTTTACCTCTTACCTTTTCCAACTGAAATGACTGGGTTAACTCTATTCAAAATTAGTGGTGCTTTCTCAACTATTTACCATAAATGCCTTAGAAAATATTTGGTTTGAACCTTTCTTACCCATTATCCTTCTTTATTCCTATTTTACCTAAAAATTTCATAGGGTAATTTTTGCTAGCTAAATTTTCCCTAATACTTATTTTTATGTGCCTAGCTTAATTTCAATAAAAATTACCGAAATTTTTTAAATTAATGCACCACTTACTTGAACTTCATTGACTACTACCACTAAGTGTCCTCCATGTTGTATTGGTCATCTCCTCACCATGATTTCTTTCCATGCTCAACTATTTCACTCAATGCTCTATTTTTCTCACAAATATCAAAATTACAAATGAATTAATTTTTACCCTATTTATATTTACCATTTAAAATTATTTAATTTCCAATTATTTTCACCCATATTCTATTTTTCACTCATAATTTTGTTTCTACTAGCTCTTTTTCTTAATTGGAAGGTGTTTTGGAATCCTAATGTCATAGATAATTTTTCTACATATTTCATGTATATTTTTCAAAATATTTGAATTTTCACTTATTTTATAGGTTTGCCTAATATTCCCTACATTAGACACCTCTGCATTTCTCTCCCTTCATTTCTATGTAGTACTAAGGTAAGTAAAGATATGTAATTTTCAATTATATCCTTTCATTAATATTATTCACTTCTTACTATAATTTATTTAGCTCAATATTGTGTGTTGTTATGTTCTTTTCCCAAAACATCATCTTATGTTGTAACTTCATGGCACATGATGAGATTCAAGTAGGGCATATGTATGCACACAATATTTTTAAAATTTATCAATTAATGATGCTTTCTTTCTTACAATAAATTATCAATTATAAATCTCTATAATTCCATGCCTTAAAGGGTGCACCATAAATGGGTGGGTAGAATATTGGTGCTTTGTAATATTTTTTTCCCTATACCAGCAATTAAAACCAACACATTTCCCTCATATGCATCTTCTTAAGCTTTGACACCTCCCTTACAAACTCTCAAAGCAATTCACCACCTCAAATATCCCCTACTTAATATAAAACTCTTTTTACCATCCTCTAAACAAATTTTAATGGGTCAACCCTATTCTATGAATTGAGCATGTTACAGGACTAAGTCAACCTAGTTGACTTAGTCTAGGACCTAGCTGCTCTATTTCATAAATAATTAGGTCGACTGGGCTGATTGTGTCAAATAAAATTATGGAATGGTATAAGGTTAGATCCAACTATATAAACACATCCTTCACTCATTTATACTATATATAATCATTCATTTGAACTTATTTATCTACTTATCCTCCATTATACTTGAGGAGTCATTGTTTATGGTTTCATACTTACTTTGGAGAATAATCTTATCTTATGGGAAAAATCTTTTGGATGCATAAGATAAGTCTTGTAGCTTAGAGGTAACCTATTTTTGTTATCCTTATGAACCACAATAAACTTTTTTGAAGCACCATTGGCCAAGGGAGAGATTGAGGATCGATAGGTTCATCTTTAAGATAAGTATTCCTAACTCTTACTCCTTTTTTGTTAATATATAGACTTGCATATATTGTCTTATGAATTTATTTATATCTCCATGCTTAGGATGAAATTTACATTAACTTGAAGAGACTTATTCTTTTCATGTTTATTATTTATTTATATTATCCCCCATTTATGCCACAAGATTTGGTGAGCACTAGATTAGATTTGCTTTATTTCATTACAAACCATAGGACCTCGATAGGATTGTTGTGTCATATTACTCAACTAGATGATTTAGAACCCTCTTTAGTGATATTTTATGGTAAGATAATAATTAGTTAGGTCTAGAAGATCCATAGTTTTTCATGACTCCAATTGTTTAAATGTACCAACAAGAAAAATGACTAGTTTCAACTATCTTCTCTCAACTAGGATTGATTTATAGATCAACATCACTTTCCCCTATATACATAATACATGGTAGGTGTAAATATATAATATTATCCTCTCATTCCCCCATGTTATTTTAGATATCATGAAATATTTGATGAAACATCTTGCAGTGACTAATCTCCATGATGGCATTTAAATCAATGTCCATGAGTTCATAAAGGCACCCATCACTTGCTTACCATTATTCATTACTATGTTAGATATGTAGGTATAAGCTATGAACAAGAGAAATGGATTTTATTTCCTAGTACCAACACTATAAATTATACCCCCATGTGTACAATAGTCATTTATTCAACAACTAGTAGTGTAACCAAAATCAAAGGTGTAGACACCACCTAAAGTATAAAAAATTCTATCGTAGACTACCAATGGATAAAGGAATTTATCAAGACGTAGAAAATGACCACCCCACCTAAAAAATTGGCATGCAGTAATAAATCATGGATTTTATAAAATAATGTTCTAGAGATATTTTTTTAATATAATATTCTAAATTTGGGCATTAGAAGGGAGGATGTGTACAAGTATATGATTGAGGACATAGGCATTGAGATCTATGAGGAGGAGGAAGAAAAATAATTTATCTTATGGAAATAAGTGTGTAATTATTAAGTGTAGAAAAATGTGTTGAATATTATTTTGGTGGACATTCCCACACCTATAACTTTGATAATTGTAGACAAAGTGGCAAACTATGAAGAATGTGCATGTAGGATGGATGCATTTTTTTAAGGGGCACTAGGTACATGGTATTTAGGGGCAAAGATCAACTAAAAATAACAAATAATTCTACACCAATCATTAGTGTCTAAACTAAGGACACATACTATTATTAACTATCATAATATATCATAGAGCATATGGTTTCCTTTGTAAAAGCTCAGCTAATTGAGTAAGATAAGATGCAAGAGGCTTAAGTTCAATAAAAACAACCACAATATATGATCCAAACCTAAAATTAGATAAGGAATACTTATATTCCTCTAGACTAATTATAGGAACTATTTCATAGGTGCACTTTTGTTGAATGATCCCCTTATTCCTTTACTTCATATTCAATTTCATCTCTCAATTATCCAACTCCTGCACATGATCCACAAGCAGGTTCACACCCATAACTTAAGAAATTGGCCCAATAAGAAGATATTGTAACACAAGATAAAGCTTATAAGGATAAAATTGAGTAGGAGAGGGATAAAAATGGGGATACCAATAAGGCAAAACAAGAGGAGAATAATGTTGGAATAATGAATATTTAAGCTTACCTAGGGTTAATAGGGTAATTTATTTATTACCTAGGGTTAATTTTATTTACCTAGGTTAATTTATTTTATTGTTGAGAATCTCTCAAAAATATATTTGTTCGTAGTATGTGAAAACAAATAGTTTGTTTTCTCTATTTTGTAATCACTACAAATAGTTTGTTGTCGTGAAACAAACTATTTATATTATATATACTTTACAATCTATGAGAAATAAATGAGAGATTAATGAGAGAATATAGAGAATTTATAGGATTATCACCTATTTTTTAGGTGTGAGAAATTTATTTTATTCTCTGATATTATTTGCAGGTTATTTGTTGTGGGTTCTTTCTCCTGAATTGATCCTGTGGATCCTGTGTATCTCCTACTCATTCTTTCATGGTATCAGAGCTTGGAGTTCCAGTTGAAGATCCTCTTCCCTAAATTTTTTTCATCTATTAACACATTCAAAAACATTATTTTATTGACGTGTTATGGATATTTGTTATTCTCTCAAATTCTAGTTCTTGTTTACAAGTTTTTTTTGGAAAATTTTGTACTTTATGCTCATTAAATGACCGTACAGACTTCCAAAATCAGATTTTTTTCACAGGGGCATAGAAAATCAAGTCAGGAATCCATTTCAAATTGAATTTTTTCATTTCATGCTGGCTGTATAGCTCTTTCCTTCAAAAACCTACTGATTGGTTCCTTTTAGCAGACTGCAGTACCTGTATGTTTTTTTGATGTTGTAGATCATACGGTTGACTTTTTTGAAATTTAAGACCTGTTCATGAAAGATAACTATTATATATTTCATTACATATAAATTAGGATGAATTTGGACTAGGTTGTATAGTGTTTTGAAAGGTTACAACAGGAATTTAAAATCTATTTTTTGGTTTGCAGCATAGCCGTACGGTTTTCTCATTTTTGAATGCCTTATGCTGCATAAAATCAAAATCTGATAATTTCATGTGTTGGAAGACTTCTTAGGATTTCATTTCTAGCTGAGAAGGATGGATTTTGACTAGGCTGTATAGTCCTTTGGGCAGATCCAGTCGAGCCATTCTACATTTGCTGAGAGGTATTTTCGTTGACCAGTGTTTACAAAATTTCTCAAAATTTCCCTGATCACCACGCCTTGCTAGAAAAAGAATTTATTTCTAATAAATCCAAAGATTATTCAGTAGTTATCTCACATGTGTGAGTCATTTTGGATTATTTTTTATTAATTTTTTTAATTTTTAGTGGTTTAAATGCAAGTCTTTAGCTTTAAAAGTACAAATTTGACTTTGCTAAAATGGCTAGAGGTATTTTGTTAAAAATTTGTAGGGAGGAAGTCTTGGGGTCAAATCCCCCTACATTTTTTTTGCATAAAGCCATTTTTTTTACTTTTGTATAAGCTAAGGCTAAATTTTTTTTTGGGAGATGTTAAATTGTAACGGGAGGGGTTTTTTGAGGAAAAACGAATGTCTAGGTTGTTCTTGTCAACATCATCATCTTCCTCAGGAATGGAATCTTAATTGTTTGAACCCCTAAATTCTATAAATTACCATGTTTGAAAGCTAAAAATGCAACAACTCCTTCAATCAAAGGGCATATGGAGAATTTTTTTTGAAACAACACCTACAACATTCACCACTGAAAAAGACAAATATGCATATGGTTGTAAGTAGGATGAGGCTCTTGGATTGATTCACCTCAACATCTCAGATAATCTTCAATTTCACATTGCAGATACTACTACACTAAAAGAGGTATGGGAAATTTTTAAAAGCCTATTTGGTAAAGTTAATGAGTTTAAAATTTTGCAATTAGATGCAGAATTGAGTACTCTCTCTCTCTCTATCAAATTTCCCTTCAATAGATGAATTCTTAGCAAAATTCAAATTTATAAGGTCACAGTTGAAAGCTGGTGACAAGGATAAAAGTGATCAAGAATGAATTTTCAAGATTTTTTCAAAGTTTAAAGGACCATATAGTGTTTTTTCCTCTGCTTTTTATACTATGATGGATACATTAGGTGATGAATTCAAATGGCCTTCCTTTGAAGTTTTTTGTGAAAGATTGACTAGGGAGCAAACAAAATTAATGGCCTTAGATGCTCTACCTAGTCCTAGTCTAGTTGCTAATTCTTCTAAAGGAAAACCTTCACCTAAGTCTAAACAAAAGTAATTGCCTTCAAATAACCCTCCAGAGTTCACCACCCAAATACCTCATCATTCTAAATCTACTAAGACCAAAAGTCCT
The DNA here is from genome assembly GCA_037957365.1 of Torreya grandis. Lineage (NCBI taxonomy): Eukaryota > Viridiplantae > Streptophyta > Pinopsida > Cupressales > Taxaceae > Torreya > Torreya grandis. The sequence goes on along the minus strand of JARHVA010002471.1, from coordinate 750,890 downwards.
TTAAGTAAAAGAAGAAAACATTTGGTCCATGTAATTTTTGTGGTGGTCCTAATCATGATGAAAGTAGATGTTTTAAGAAGATGGAAGCATTAGAGGCAGTGGTTACACAACACAAAATTTCCATTCCATCTCCATCTCCTTCTACTTCTCCTGTAGGAAAAGGGAAAGCACTTTCAGCCAGGGCTATATCTTCATGTCATGATCAGTGAATTTTTGACTCAGTTGCTTCTCACCATCTCACACATTCTAAGGATCTATTGTCTTCTCTTACAAATTTCATCACATCACATATTGTTATGGGTAACTCCTCATAGATTGAAGTTTTGGGATCTGGTACTGTTGATAAATGGGATGGATGTTTTAACAATGTATTGCTTGTACCCGAAATATCTTCTAATATTCTCTCTATATATCAAATATGTAATTTTGGTACTAGTAAAATTGTGGAGTTTACTTCACATGATGTTGTAATAAGAGAATGTAATGATCCTAGTGAGATAGTTGCTACAGGTACAACAGACCATACTGTAAGACTCTATACTTTTGATAAGTTTGAGTATTTTATGTCTTCTAGTTCTTCACTTATAGCACATGGTAATAATCTTAGAAAATTGTGGCATGAGAGATTAGGACATTTGAGTTATGGATATATGCAACAAATGAGTATAAAACATCTTGTAAAAGGCCTTCCTAAGGTCTCATGTATTGATGGGGTGTGTCCTAGTTGTCTAGTTGGTAAACAGCACCAGGATCCATTTCCAGTTGGTAAGGCCACACATGAAAATGCACCCTTAGGGTTGGTTCATAGTGATTTGATGAATTTTCCAACTCATTCATAATTAGGGGCTAAATATGCACTCACATTCATTGATGATTTCACTTGTAAAACTTGGGTATATTTTCTTAAGTTGAAAAGTGAAGTTTTTGAGACTTTTAAGGCTTTGAAAACCTTTGTTGAAAAATAATCATCTCTTCCCCTTAAGAAGATACACATTGATAATGGGGGGAATATGATAGTAATGCTTTTTATGATTTTTGTATTGAGAATGGGATACAACACCAGTTCACTGTACCACACACTCCTCAACAAAATGGTGTAGCAGAGAGGAAGAATAGAACATTGAAAGAGATGGCTAATTGTATGATTCACTCTAAAAATTTGGGTCCACAATATTAGACTGAAGCTATAAATTATGCAAACTGCATTCAAAACCATATGCCTCACAAAGCTGTATAAAATATGACACTAGAAGAAGCTTGGTCTAGGATCAAGCCTGATATTTCAGATTTTTGCATCTTTGGGAATGGGCATTTGTTCTTGATGACAAATGTAAAGCATCAGAGAAGAAAATCCAACCACTAATTTTTGTTGGTTATTGTGAAGATGTAAAATCCTACCATCTTTTTGATCCTATCACACATCATGTGTTGTTTTGATGGGATGTTTAGGTTGATGAGCTACCCACTCCATAGGAGTGTACATCTAGTTCTTCTTCTCCCCCTCCTTCTACTGAGGATAGTGAGGATTTGCTTTCTATTGTTGATGATGATGATGTTGCACTTTTTCAGCCACCACAACCATCTTATTCACCACCTTTGCCCAAGTGGGCAAAGAACACTCTACAAGCAGCTGGTTCTTTTGTTGGTGATCCATCTAATTCTCATCGCACTCACTCACAGACATCGGGTGTTGCTCTTTTGGGACAAGCTTGTACAAATGATCCAGTGTTATTTTTTGAGGCTATTGGTATACCTGAGTAGGATGTTGCTATGTATGATAAATATTCTTTATTAATGAAGAATGATACTTGGGATCTTGTCCCTCTTCTTAAGGGAAGAAAACTTCTAAAATGTAAATGGGTCTATAGGACCAAATATGTTGTAGATGGATCAGTAGATAAGAACAAAGCTAGATTAGTAGCTAAGGGTTTTTCATAGGTTGAAGGGATTGATTACTCTAAGACCTTTGCCCCTGTAGATAAGATAGATTCTATTTGGCTTGTACTCTCTCTTACTGCTTCACATTCTTGGTCAGATTTTTAGATGGATGTGAAGAGTGCTTTCTTACATGGTGATCTCCAAGAGGAGATCTATATGGAGCAACCTCTAAGATTTGTGCAGGACTCATCATTGGTTTGTAGACTCCATCATTCTCTTTATGGCCTCAAACAAGCTCCTAGATCTTGGTACAAGAAGATGGATAGTTTTCTTTTGAGTTTTGGTTTTATTTGTTGTGAGTCAGATCATAATGTATACATCCTAAAGCAAGGTGAGGAGCTTTTCATTTTGGTTTTGTATGTTGATGATCTCATCCTCACTGGCAGTTTAGATTCCTTAATACATGACATCAAGGACAAGTTGGCAGATAGGTTTGATATGACAGATCTGGGACTTCTACATTATATTCTTGGTCTTCAAGTTTTTTAGTCTTCTGAGGGCATCTCTATTAGACAACAGTAGTATGCGATAGATCTTCATCGATTTGGCATGGTTGATTGTAAGGCTACCCCCACCCCATATCATTTAGGTATTGTGTTGTCTTCCACTTGTATGACTCCTCTTATTGATTCCACTTTGTTTAGGCAACTTGTAGGTAGTCTTTTATACCTGACTCATACCCATCCTGATATCACATTTGCTATGAACCTTGTCTCTCGATTCTCACATGAGCATCATGAGAGTTATTGGCAAGCAGCCAAGTGTATTTTGTGCTACATTTAAGGCACCACTCACTTTGGTATACATTACACACCACAGAGTTCTACACAACTTGTTGGATACACTAACTCTAATTGGGCTGGTGATGTTGACACTCACAAGTCCACTTGTGGATTTGCTTTCATACTTGGCTCAGGTCCAGTTGCTTGGGCATGTAAAAATTAGACTACTATTGCATTATCCTCTACTGAGGCTGAGTATCAAGGTGCTATGAAAGCTAGTTAGGAGATACTTTGGCTTTGACAGTTACTCAGAGAGTTTGGCTTCATACAACAGGGTCTTCCTACTCTTTGGTGTGACAACCAAAGTGTGATTGTTATTTCATGCAATCCTATTGAGCATCAATGGACAAACCACATTGAGATTCACATGCACTTCATTTGACATCTTGTTCAGGATGGAGTTCTTTCTTTGGAGTTTGTGCCTACAGCTGAGCAGATTGTAGACATCTTCACTAAACCTTTGGCTTCTCCTCATTATCTTTAGTTGCAAGCGATGCTTCCAGTGAAGGAAGTTATCCTTGGGGGGATTTCCCATGAAGTCCTTCCTTTATTTTTCATATATTTTGATTGGTTTGTACATGGGTACCTTATCAAGCCTAGTAGCTGAGACCCATCTTTGTTTGTCATTCTCCCTATGTTTCGCTTAAGGGAGGGTGTTGGAATATTGAATATTTAAGCTTACCTAGGGTTAATAGGGTAATTTATTTATTACCTAGGGTTAATTTTATTTACCTAGGTTAATTTATTTTATTGTTGAGAATCTCTCAACAATATATTTGTTCGTAGTATGTGAAAATAAATAGTTTGTTTTCTCTATTTTGTAATCACTACAAATAGTTTGATGTCATGAAAAAAACTATTTCTATTATATATACTTTACAATATATGAGAAATAAATGAGAGATTAATGAGAGAATACAGAGAATTTATAGGATTATCACCTATTTTTTAGGTGTGAGAAATTTATTTTATTCTCTAATATTATTTGCAGGTTGTTTGTTGTGGGTTCTTTCTCCTAGATTGATCATGTGGATCCTTTGTATCTCTTGATCATTCTTTCAAATAATTATAGGAAGGAATAATCATAACACAAGGTTTTCAAATAAGACAAGTAGAGGAAGAGATAAAAGGAAGAAAAGAATAAATAAGATAAAGAAGCTACGAGGAAAGAGATATCTAAAGAAGATCAATAAGTGAAATTAGAAAAAATATGAAGGCTAAGGATAGTTTATTAGTCAAATAAGAATAAAAATAATATAAAAATGAATAAGTCCTGTGAAAGTAAGAGTAAGAAATGCATATGCATTCCCAATATCAATCAGCCAAGGACTAGGTAGAGGAAGCCACCAAATCAAGGGTAGAATTAGAGTGATAAATGTAGACAATTTTTTTTTTCAAAGTAGATAACATAACTAAAAAATAAGGTGGTGATAACTGAAGCACAAAAACAATCTTCCACATCACAAGGATTGGGGTCCACTCACAGGGGTACACAAGAGGAGGATTTATATCATAAGAAGCAATTTCATATCCAATTATTATGTGATGTCCCTACACCATTGGTGAGGTGTAAAACCTTCTCACTTTTAATGGCATAAATATAAAAGGCACATGAAATATTTATGGTTTTTAAATCATCCCTTTTGATAATATTGTAATTACCATCACTTGATTTCTCCCAGCTACCTTTGGAAATAAATTTAGGAAGAAACTACTTTAAAGGAATCCATAAAAAGAAAAGGAGTCTACACTAGAACAAAACTCATCTTAACTAAGGTATAAAACACATAATTACACTTTTGCCTCAATAAATCAAGGAAACAGATAGATGACACTTATCATGCCTTGGTTACTCATGTCTTGGGTGACCAAGTCATGTCTATAGAGAATCAATTCACATAACTCCTAACTAGGTTGATAAAGGACTGATTCATCGTGTATAAGCTCCAACATATTTGAATGCAAGGCTAGAGGGTGAAAGCCAAAATAGAGGTTATCCCAAAACACTTTCATGATTAAGATAAAGTTATCATTACTACTATGCATTAGGCTCTACATATTATTCACTCAATAATGGATTATAAGTATAATCTTAGAACTATGTTGAATGATGTAAGCTTAAATATTGATAAGGATTAAAAATCTAAGGCAATAGTGATAGATCAAACAAATACACCTACTTCAATGAATTATATACTGAATGAGTCTGTGGACTTAATATATGTAGTAATGACAAAGATGACTATCTAGTAGAAAGAAAATACTACATAATAAATATTATAAAATCCAAACACAACACATAGATAAAATGAAGGAGCTCATGTTGGAGATTCAATGTGAAGTGTCATAGGGTAGGGCCACCATTCTCATATTTGAGGATGATTATATTCATAACCTAATTAAACATTAAACCCATATGTACACTATGATTTATTTATTATGGAAATATATTGATGATTGAAAAATATTAAAGCATGACTTTACCCATTTAGATAGTTCAATTTTTGGAATCATCATAGATCTATAATTTATCCTACCTAAACAACTCTAGTAGGAATTAAAAACAAGGAAAGATGCTCAAGTTGTGTAACTATCTATTCAACATTAACAAATACCATTAACATTTGTGATTACAACTATAACCTTTCTAAACATAATTACAATGTGTCCATTATCAGCCTCTACTTTAACATATAACTTCACCAACTATAGCTTCCACATCACAGTCTATCCTTCCTTATTCTTAGTCTATGTTTTCACATTCGATAGAGGTATGATGTGCACCAATTTTGGAAAAAAAAATCAAGTTACTAATTTTTGTATTAAAAAAGGCTAAAAACATTGGGAAAAGTTTTAATAAGGATGAAAACCTATAATGGAATTAGAATGGTATGATGATTAGTTGAAAAATTGAAAGGGTGAATATGTAGTGCATAATGGTGAAAACAAGTAAACAACATCTTAAGCGATTATTGAAAGTATTTTTTCTATGCCCAATATCAATCAAACAAAGACTAGGTAGAGCAAACCACCAAGTTAGTGGTAAAATTGTAGACAAAATTTGTAGCAAAGTAGCCAACATAACTCAAAAATAAGGTGGTGATAACTGAAGCACAAAAACCATCTTCCACATCACAAGGCTTGGGGTCCACTCAAGGGGGTACACAAGAGGAAGATTTCTAGCATAAGAATCAATTTCCTATCCAATGATTGTGGGATGTCCCTACACCTTTGGTGAGGTGGAAAACCTTCTCACTTTGAATGACATAAATATAGAAGGCACATGAGACATTTTTGGTTTATAAATTATCCATTTCCATAATAGTGAATGTACCATCACTTGATTTCTCCCAATTGCCTTTGGAGATAAATCTAGGGAGCTATTACATTCAAGGAATCCATCACACAAAAGTAGTCTACACTAGAATAAGAGTTGGATTTAACATTTTTGGGAATAATGGATTTGTATTCCTTATTTAGCTAAGGGTCTAGAATAATAAATCAGTACAAGAGATGGTAATAAATATAGTCCTAATTTGTAAAACTATTTACATTTCTAAAAATAGTAATAAATAAGGAGAAATATGACTTAGCTAGAAAACAAGCTAAGATGACTAATGAAGAGGATGAAAAATACTATGTAGGATTGGGAAGGTATAAAAAACCTAAATTTGGATTTCATTAAGAGAAAGGATAAGAGTTCTGAAAAGTGGACACTTTGGTGTCTGGTGCTATAGTCCAATTCTAGTGATGTTGTCCAAATCAACTTCTAATTCTAGATTTTGATATGGTCTAGTTTTTGGATCATGTAGATCTTTTTATCTCTCCATGATCACTATAGGTGTCACTATATAACTTATTTTCTTCCAAAACCCTAGGTCTACCTACACACATGAAACGACAAAAACATCAAAAGCAAAAGGGGGGAAAAATAGTTTAGGGGAAGTATGATCACATGATCTAGAATTCCTGTTGTCCTGATCACTACCTACTTTAACCCTCAAGCTAGGGTATCAAATCAAATGTAGTTCTCCCTTAGGGAACATACATAATCAAAATGCATGGTAGATGTAAGAATGAACTTTTTCCTAGGCCCTTCCTTGATCAAGCATGCAAATTTATGTGTGATGAAATTTTTTGAGCTATACTATTGACTAATTTTAATTACTTAATATGCCAAAGTAGTAAGTGCAAGATATAAAATTCCTTATGAATTATTTTATATAGGAGACTCTTTATTTTGAATTTAGGAGATTTATTTTCATTCTCCAACATAAAAAAGGTAAACAAAATTTAAGGGAAAGGATAAGAATAGTTAGGGACCCATTAAGCAAGAAAAATGACCGTTGGACAATAGTGCCAAGTAGGATAGGAGCACTGAGCATTGTAGTCCTCTAGAATTATATTGTCTAGGACTCAAAAAAATAGGTTAGGACTGACATAGGCCAAGTCTAAGGGTCTCTTGGAGTATATATCAACTGACTGAGATAACAAAGAGGTGATAAAATCAAGAAACAAGATGAAGACAAGCAAAACAAAGACATGGATAGTATGAACAAGGCTTGTATTATCTAGTCAGAGTCTCTTATGAAGAGGAATATGAAAATAAATGATATGTGTGGTTGCTTGACCAATTTAGGGTGTATAAATTTTCCCCCTTTTATTCTAGTGATGTAATGAAATGAAATACTAGAGTAAAATAAATAAGAATAAAATGCGTACCTAAACCTACCTGCATGGAGGTAAATGTCTTGTAAGGATCCAACTCACTCCTGGCTAGGGAAGTGGATGGAGATTCAAATAGTGTCTAGAGAGAGAAGGAATCCATGGAGTAGATGCCCCCTATATTGAATTTGAATGTAGAATCCATGTATCATAGATAAGGAGGGCAATGTTTGCCCCTATGTTAAATCTGACTAAAGATGAGGAATGCTTAGAGGCCCAAAATCAATGTCAGTACTCTATCCCACATAAACTCATGTAATCTAAAATGTGTATAATATATATATGTTATGGAGAGAAAAATATGTCATGCCCCCACTCTAAATATCTAAACTAGAACTAAGAAATGTTTGAATGCCCAAAACCAATGTCTATCCTCTATCCCGCACAAACTCATGTAGTCTAGATCTGAGTAATATAATGGACTAACCACTATAGATGATCATGTAGTCCAACCTACTGAAAACCTAGGTACAACTTGGTGTAATCTAAAACTTTGGTTAATGTGCAAGAAGAGAATGACATGTCTTTCCATTTCATCTATATATTCTTGAGTGATGAAGAACATGAACATTTATGTCATACCCCCAAATTTGATATGTGAGTGATGCACCTATATAATCTGGTATTCTATATAACCATATGTGATATGACATATCTTTCCATGCCTCATGTGCAAAAATAGAGACCTAAAACATTGTGCTCTACACTATGTCTATAGTCTGTTATTTGATTTTATAAACTATGTCATGTTGTCTGAAGTTGTATGTGTGAGATGTGTAGTATGTACATGCCCCCAAATATGGTATCTAAACTTGTATATATATCAAAATCATTGTGAATACATATGATCTAAACCATTGTATCTAAATAGTCTATGCATATGTATCAAAATCACTGTGAATCCATATAACCTAAACCATTATATTTGAATAGCCTATATATTTATAAACTAAAGGTATATCCCTCTAAATGTCTTGAGTATTGCTGAGTGACTCACATAATCTAAATCACTATATATCTTGACCAATTTGAGATAAAAATAGTAATTTGAATGTTGGATGTGTAAGAACCATGGTTCATCCACTTATGATAGTGGATGGGTATGTTGGGTAATTGTAAAAATAGGAATAGTATGAATGAGGCCCCACTTGTCGGGAGAGGGATGAAATTTGTGATAGATGAGGTTGAGCTAAAAGTGATGACTAGTGGTTTAGTAATATAAATAAGTTTGGTATGTTGTGAATAGCTTGAAAGGTTACTAGATTACTTAGATTGCATTATTGAGAATGGAAAATGCTTTGATTAGTGATGAGTAAGGTGTGTGTCTAAGCATAAGAGAAATATAAATATGTTTGTGCCATAGCAGGTAGATGAGGTAGTCAGAGAGTGAATCTTGAGTGATGTTGAAGATATCATTTTCATGATTTTGTGGAAGAAATTGGTTTTTAAAATAGAATTATGGGGTTCAAATTATGGGCAATTTTGTTTTGATTGAAAAGGTTGGATAATATATTAAATTGGATTGATTATTGATTCATTTGTGCATTGAATAGGTTCAGATTTTTAGCTCTAAAGTGAGATAAATTCTAAAGAGATGAGTACTTGTCATGACCCATTTCAAGTAGTTGGTAGCCCACATTTAGGCTAGTGGTGATGTGACCTTGGTAAGCAGCTCAAATGCTTGATTCATGTCAATTTCTAACTTGTTTTGGTATTTTTAAGGGGTTTAAGAGTAGCTTAATTTTTTTTAGTTCCAGTGCTCCTATCCAATATCTAGTTCTCTTATCTAGGTTTCAACACTCATGTCTAGGTTATAGCACTCCTATCTAGTGATGTTATCATGTATCTAGTGTTGTTGTCTTAGAGGCATAATTTATTGATGTTGTTGCTTTGTTGCTAATTATTGTTCTATTTTAGCTTTGGATGTGGTAATTTTTATTTATATATTTTCTATTTTTGGTTTTTTTAGGGAAAGGTATGAATGGGATATTTCCATAGGGGTTAGGTGATGGAGACATTGCAGTTGTTACCATTATCTATTAATGATAGGGATGTCATGGATAAGGTAGGGTTGGGTCACATGTGTGACCTAGGTACAGTGCAGTGGGATCAATATATGATGGTTGTGTTATGTGAGAGGTAGAATGTAGATACAATAATTTAAGGCTTCTTATATGGAGATGATTGTGACTTTGGAGGATGTGTATCACATACTACATTTGTTTGCTAGTGGGTAGCGAGTGATAGTACAAGATGATATGGGTGTTGATGTTATTGATCATGCATCTTTTTACTTTGTTGGTGTGCCCTTAGGTATTCATCGAATAGGTAGTGATAGTGATGTGCTACTATTAGCTATTTTATAATCTAGTGTTTTGTGATTACGAAAGTGGTTAGCTATTTTGTTGGCATATTTTTCTATTGTGGATATGAGTGGAGTATCTATTGCATACATAATGCATAGGATTATTTGTAGTGTGGAGGTATATGGTACTATATTCTCATTGGGTAGGACTATGATTTCCCACCTATATAGGGATCTTTGAAGGCTTACATAGGAGTCATTTAGTGGTGGGGTGAGCATGATGACCTTAATACATTATTGGGATTATGAGCACATAGAAATTATGTGGCCAATTTGATTACTAAGGTAAAAGTGGAGACCTATATAGTCATTTGGATAGTGGTGGATGAGTACATTGGCTATTTAATCCCCTAGTATGGACAATTATAGGTAGGTTTTAGATGGATTAATGGGTGGTGACATTATATGGAGGCCTTACAAAAGATTTCCTAGGTGGTTAGAGGATGGAGTATAGTTATGATACATGAGGGTCAATTATTGGATACATGACCACTAGTTTAGAGTTATGAGTACTTTCAGTATGATCACATGACTAAATATTTTTGGGTATCACAGGATGTGTCCCCAATAGTGTGGTTGTGGGTGAAGATTGCATGAGCATCCATGAGGATAAGAGCTCATGCAAGGCCTACTAAGACTAATTTTGTACCATTACCTTTGGATGTAAGGAACATAGCCATAGACATTTTAGATTTGGATGATTTTGGATGTATAGATGCATATACTACATGGTGGGATAGGCATCGATGGGATCCATTATACCCTATTAAGGTAGGGAATGTTCCCAAGTATGAGGATATTAAGTCAATCTAGATGATGGGAGGTAAGTAATGATTACATTTGAACTGTGTATAAATTTGTTATTTAGTTTGATTTTAAAGTATATGGCTAGTGTAGTGTCATTATTTGTCTGCAGGTGAAGTGGGAGGTGTTCAAGATGGAACACAGGCTAAGGTAAGAGCTAGAGATGATGATTACTAGGAGACCATAATTAAATAAACACTTTTGGATCTCACATGACATGTACCTAATGATTTAGTGGAGGAGGGATTGATATAGAAAGAAATAATCATGATCGTTATCCATGCCCATCTATTTAACATGACTACTATAATGACAACTACATATTTTAAGGCTGTAGGAGAGAGATGAGCTATGAGTTGAGCTAAGTTGGAAAAGCATAAGATACCTCCACTTGATTTTGAGTCTATTATCATGAGGATCATGGATGAGTATACAAACCTTCAAAGGTGATATGTGTATTTGAGAGAGGAGCATGGTTGGCTAATAGAATGAGAGAGTCACCATAAGGGGCATGCAATAACTTGAGGAGGTGTGGGTTCATCAAGTGCTAGGGTAGATTATGGGACTAGTACTGGTAGGGAGAGTGAGACTAGGAGTGGGGGCTTGATTCCCATTCATGACTGATTATATTTGATAATAGTGTATATGTATTTAAAACTCATTATATAGATATGGATACTAGTTTGATATTGACTTATGTGTATTATGTTATGGAATTTGGAATGTATTGGTATATTTTTTGTAAATGACTAAATTAGAAAATAGTTGATTTGGCATTGATGTTAAGGTTGAATATTCTTGGTAAACTAATATTTGGGATGTCATTTGATTATTGTTGTTAGATTTAAGTGTGATGCTAGCTTTGATTTTGAATCAAATGTGAGTAAAAAATTTATTGTTTTGCAATTGGTAAGCTGATTTGATAAAGTGAAATGGTTTAATATTGGTAAAAATAGGATACTAATAATATCAAGATATGGATAATTTTGTTTGTCTAGGGATGGTTATTTGTAACTATGAATGTTAGTTGTTAGTAAAATGGGATGTAAGATATCACTCTATGTATATAAACCCCTAGCTATTGTAACACTATCTAAACCTTGATGGCCAATTGAAAAAGTGCCCATACTACTCATGATGTGTAGGAACATGCCTTGTATCTGATACTATCTATTGTTTACTAACTATACTATGTAAGATGCAATCTTAATGGATGTGTAACTGAAATTGTGTGCTATGGAGGCTCATCTATCTACAATATTAGTGGATTTCTATGTGAAATAACACCCTTTGACCTCTGCTATGATGCATATGACTGAGCAATATATCAATATGGAACTATAACCTGTGATGAGGGCTCATCTAATCTCAATCGTAGTGGGTTGCTACATGAAATAGGTCCTTAAAAACTTAGCTAAAGTGAATATATTTTTAGAGTATTATTTTGTAATTTGGGTTTATCTAATCTTGACCATAATGGGTTTCTACATGAGATATGATCATGAAAACTCTGATGTGGTACTTGTGACTATGTTGGATATGTATCTGGAACTACACTATATACTCCTCTAACTACATTGATATATGTAGGCTTCTCTCATTGTATTGGTCTCCAAACCCTTTGAGTAGGTGGGATATGATATCTCTTATGAGGCTCTATCCTAGAAACCACATTTATCTCATGATGAGTAACCAATTATTCCTATGAAGGAATGTCCTAGAATGACTTAGTCATGGAGTAATTAGGTCTATGGTTAATGAAGGAGGAGACCTTAGTGTGAATTATATGATTCCATTATCAACACATCTATTAATACAGTACTTGAGTCCATAGCAATCATTATCTTTGTGTCTATGAATATGATGATAGTTACAAAAGGGCTGATGTGGCTACCTATGTAAGAGATGTGGGTCTCGATGATGAGTAGAATGAAATGTGATTAACCTCTTATCTAGTAGTGTTGATAATATGAAATATGGGCTATCTCACTTTGAATCAAATTGTAATGGTTCCATATTGCTATTCTCTATAGTGCATACTATAAGTGGTGCTCTAGAAATTGGTTCTCTATTCTTAACTAGTTGTTTTAGTAGTTGTGGTCTCCTATCTTGTTTTGGACATGGTGGATGCTAAGTGCTAGGATCTATAGATGGAGGTAATGCTATAAAATCTAGAGTAATCTAATCAACTTAATCTGACTCAATCAATCCCAATTTATTCTCTAAGGCTAAAACTATATAAGTGCCTGAAAGAGGACTTTATCTGATATAAAATGTGCTCTAGGATGGGTTGGAAAAGTCCCTTAATGAAGATATGATGAATATTTAAATCTATTAGTTATAGATCAATCTTAACATGTGAGTCTTGAATCATAAGATATTATCACTAACTAGATTTAAAGTGTTTTAATGCAATGTGACAACTTTATCATATGTAACACAAGGGCCCTATTTGCTATGTAATATCTAGAAATGCCTCCTCTAAGTCATCATATGTATGAAAGGAACCAATAGGGAGTAAGTGAAAGAACCAATTCTATGTATTACCCACTAATGTCTATAGGAACAACTTAAGTAGGATCAAATGACTCATATGAGATGGTAAAGCCTTTAAAAAGGCTTTAAGGTATACGAATGGATCTCTAGTTCCATCAAATTGAGGCAATGATGGTATCTAGAAATGCTTAGGTAATGAAGCTTTGAAAAATGTCTTCATAAGAGGGTTACCATGTATGCCATTGGCATCCATCCGAGACTTATAAGCCTTATTTTCTAAAGTAAGGAGATGGACTTGGTGTTATGATCCACCAAATACATTCATCAAAGAAATAATCTCTTGGGATGGTATATTAGTATCTTGAAGTGGTTCATTTAAATTTTGAATTTGATCATTTATTTTAGACATGGGAATGTCACATTTAGCAATTAGATCATAGAGAGGGGATGTGACCACTTGAACCTTTGGAGGAATAGTAACTTGGACCTTAGTAGAGGGATGTGGGCTACCATTCTATTCAGGTGAAGAGTGAGAAACAAGTGCTACTATAGTAGGGGTGGCTTAGGAAATTCATTGGTATCTTTAGTATTCAGTTAATGACATTCTAATTTAATATAATATGTGATGTTATCATTGGCATGTGCATCATTTGAAATAGAATCATGCATAGAAGTAGAAGCAACATTTTGTAATGCATTATGTTTTAGAGGAGTGAGAGAAGAGTTAGAAGCATGAGATGCACGTTCTTCTTCACTGTCACTTTCATATTCACTCTCATTGTCATAGTCATTTGCATTTTCACTATCATACTCATTATCACTTCCATTATCACTAGGGAGAGGGGCAAGGGAAAATGTTAATTCTTTTCTAATATTCAATAAATTGTCCTGTGAAATTGGAATACTATTTTCATCTATGTTATTCTTGAATGGAGTGCATCCATTCTTTTCATTTAGAGTATGAGAAGTAAGAGTAAGAGAGTTATTATTTAAGCATTATTTTTTCATTGTTTGAGATGAAAAAGTAGAGTTAAGAACATGAGATTGATAATTTGAATTATTCATTGTAAATTTGATTCTATTTTATTTATATTGTTGTAATTTGAACATAGAAGTAGCAAAAGAGAGGGAGAAACTAGGTTCAAATGAAATCAAATTATCACCAATGAGAAGTTTACTTTGAATTGAATGACTAATTTATACATTTAATGTATTATGCATATGAGAATGAGGTGAAAAGTAACTTTCCCATTTATCAAAATTATTTTCTTTGGAAGAGGGAAGAAAAGAGATAGGTTTGAGAGAAGAAGATTCATCTACTTTTTCTTCAATATCACTTTCATGTGCATCATCATATTCCTCATTACAACAATATTAGTTGTATTCATTGTAAATGAAATCATTTTCCTCATATTTGGCTAATGTGAAAATTTTCAAATTTGTCTATTCATTGTCATATTTATGAGAAAAATTTAGAAATTTATCTATTAGATGAGAGGGAAGAAGTGCCTTAGTGGCCATTTTATTGCTTTTACCAAAAGAGTATTTAAAATTAATATTAATAAAATAAATTCAAGAATGACTACTAACATAGATATTTTGAAAATATTTTTGACACTCCAAATAATTTTCAAAAATTCCAAACATTTTATCTAAAAATTGTAAGGGAGGAAGGCTTGGGGTTTAAGGACCTAGTTTGGAAATATAGGGTTTCGGGTTGTAGTTTTATAATTTTAATTTATTTAAATAATTTTAATTGTAAAATAAATTTGAATAAAACAAATGTACAAAAATTTATACAAAAAAATAATTTTGAGATTGATTTTTTGTAAAAAAAAATGTGAAGGAAAACCCTAAGGGTACCTAGGGTTTGAGATTTATTCAAAGTAAGCTAGTTCACCAAATTATTTAACCTTTTTTGGAATAGTGTATTTTTATTCCTTATTTATCTAAGGGTATAGATTAATAAATAAATATAAAATATGGCAATAAATATAGTCCTAATTTGTTCAACTATTTACCTTTCTAAAAATAGTAATAAGGAGAAATATGACTTAGCTAGAAAATAGGCTGAGATGATTGATGCAAAAGATGAAAAATACTATGTAGGATTAAGAATGTATCAAAAACCTGAATCTATATTTCATTCAATGAAAGGATAGTATCACCAAAAAATGGACACTTTGGTGTTCAATGTTGTTTTACAAAATGATTTTTGATTTTAGCTTTTGGTGTGATTTGGTTTCTAGATCTTATAGATGTATTTATCTCTCTACAATTGCATAGATGTGTCACTATATAACCTATTTTATTCTAAAACCCTAGGTATACATACACACATGAAACAACAAACACATCAAAAACAAAAGGGGGAAAAACTAGGTTAGGGGAACTATGATTTCATGATCTAGAACCCCTATTATCTTTATCGCTAACTACATTAACCCTCAAGATAGGGTCTCAAATTAAATGTAGTTCTCCCTTAGGGAACATGCATAATCAACACGTATAATAGATGTAATAATTAACTTTCACCTAGGCCCTTCCTTGATCAAGCATGCACATTTATGTGTGATGTAGAATTCTAAGCTATATTGTTGACTGATTTTAATTACATAGTGTGCAAAGTATTAACTGCTAGATATAAAATGCCTTATGAAGTCATTTATATAGGAAAATCTTTATTTTGAATTTAGGAGATTTATTCACATTAGATGACATAAAAAAGGTAAACAAAACTTAAGGGAGGGGTTAAGAAGGGTTAGGGACCCATCAAGCAAGAAAAAATGACCATTGGAAAATAGTGCTAAGTAGGATGGGATTGCCAAGCATTGTAGTCCTCTAGAATTCTATTATCTGTGACTCAAAAAAATACGTTGGGACTGATACAAGACAAGTCTAGGGGTCTCTACGGGTATAGATCAGTTGACTAAGATAATAGAGAGGTGATAAAATCAAGAAATAAGATTAAGATAAGTAAAATAAATACATGGCTAGTGTGAATAAGGCTCGTATACTCCAGTTGGAGTTTCTTGTGAAGAGAACTATGAAAAGATATGATATGTGTGGTTTCTTGACCAATTTAGGTTGTATACAGAATCATTTTAACTAAGGGATCAAAACACATAAGTATACCTCTACCTCAATAAATCAAGGAAATTGATGGATGACACTTACCTTGGCTTGGTCACTCATGTCTTGGGTGACCAAGTCATGTCCAAAGAGAATCAATTCACATCATTCCTAACTAGGTTGACAAAGGACCAATTGATGATGTAGAAAATCCAACATATTTGAATGCAAGGCTAGAGGGTAAAAGGCAAAATAGAGGTTATCCCAAAACTCTTTGATGAGTAAGATAAATTCATCATTACTACTATGCATTAGGCTCTACATATTACTAACTCAATAATGGATTAGAAGTATAATATTAGTACTATTTTGAATTAGGTTAGCTTGAATATTGATAAGGAATAAAAATCTAAGTCAATAGTGATAGATCAAACAACTACACCTACTTCAATGAATTTTATGCGAAAGGAGTCTTTGGACTAAAGATATGTAATAATGGAAAATATGACTAGTTATTAGAATGAAAATGATACATAATAAATTTTATAAAATCCAAACACAACACATAGATAAAATGAAAGAGCTCATGTTGGAGATTCAATGTAAAGTGTCATAGAGTAGGACCACTATCCTCATATTTAAGGATGACTATATTCACAACCTAATTAAACATCAAGCCCATATGTGCATTATGATTTAATTTTTGTGGAAATATCTTTATGATTAAAAAAATATTCAAGCATGACTTGATCCATTTGGATAGTTCTATTTTTAGAATCTTCATAGAGTTATAATTTATCCTACCAAATCAACTTTGGTAGGAATTACAGACAAGGAAAGGTGTTCAAGTTGTGTAACTATCTATTCAACATCAACAAATACCACTAACATTTATGATTACAACTACAACCTTTCTAAAAATAATCATAAGACATCCATTATTAGCCTTTATTTTAGCATCTGTAACTTCTCCAACTATATCTTCCACATCGTAGTTTGTCCTTATTCTCAGTCTTTGTTTTCACCTTCCATAGAGGTATGATGCACACCAATTTCAAAAAAGAAAATCAAGTTTCTAAGTTATGTATAGAGGAAGGATAAAAACATTAGGAAAAGCTATAATAAGGATGAAAACCCATAAATGAATTAGATTGTTATGATGCTTAGTTAAAAAATTGTAAAGGTGAATATGTAGTACACAAGAAGTGAAAACCAGTAAATAACACCTTGAGTGATTATTACAAGTATTTTTTCTATGCCCATTGTCAATTAGCCAAGGACTAGGAAGAGGAAGCCACCAAATAGTGGGTATAATTATATACAATGTTTTTATAAAATTAGCCAACATAAATCAAAAATAAGGTGGTGATAACTGAAGCATAAAAACCATCTTCCACATCACAAGGCTTGGGGTCCACTCAAGGGGGTACACAAGATAGGATTTCTAACTCAAGAAGCAATTTTATATCCAATGATTATGGGATGTCCCTATACATTTAGTGAGGTGTAAAACCTTCTCACTTTGAATGGCATAAATATAGAAGGCACATGAGACATTCGTGGTTTCTAAATTATCCCTTTCCATAATAGTGCAAGTACCATCACTTGATTTGTCCCAGTTGCCTTTGGAAATAAATTTAGGGAACAACTACATTTGAAAAATCAACAACAAAAAAATATTCTACAATGAAATAAGAGCCATCTTAACCAAGGGATAAAAATATATAATTACACCTCTACCTCAATAAATTAATGAAACTAATCGATGACACTTACCTTGCCTTGGTCACTCAAGTCTTGGGTGACCAAGTCATGTCCAAAGAGAATCAATTCACATCACTCATAACTAGGTTTATAAAGTACCGAATCATTGTGTTGAAGCTCCAACATATTTAAATACAAGGCTAGAGGGTGAAATCCAAAATAGAGGTCATCCCAAAACACTTTGACGAGTAAGATAAAGTTATCATTACTACTATGCATTAACATCTACATATTCCTAACTCAAAAATGGAATAGAAGTATAATCTTAGTACCATATTGAATGAGGTAAGCTCGAATCTTCATACGGATTAAAAATCTAAGGCAATAGTGATAGATAAAATAACTATACCTACTTAAATGAAGTCTTTAGATTTAAAATATGTAGTGATGATAAAGATGACCAACTAGTAGAATGTAAATGCTACATAATAAATTTTATAAAATCTAAACACAATAGAACATAGATAAAATTAAAGAAATCATGTTGGAGATTTAATGTAAAGTGTCATAGAGTAGGGACACCATCCTCATAATTGAGGATGACTATATTCACAACTTAATTAAACATCAAGCCCATATGTTCACTATGATTTATTTTTTGTGGAAATATCTTGATGATTGAAAAAAATTCAAGCATGAATTGACCCATTTAGACAATTGTATTTTTGGAATCATCATAGAGATATAATTTATCCTACCAAATCAACTCTACTAGGAATTACTGACAAGGAAAAATGCTCAAGTATTGTAACTAGCTATTGAACATCAACAAATACCACTGACATTTGTGATTAAAAATATAACCTTTCTAAAAATAATTACAACATGTCCATTATCAGCTTCTACTTTAGCATCTATATCTGATCTAACTATAGATTCCACATCATAGTCTATCCTTCCTTATTCTTAATCTATGATTTCACCTTCCATAGAGGTATGATGCACACCAATTTTGGAAAAAATATCAAGTTAATAAGTTTTTTTATAAAGGAAGGCTAAAAACATTAGGAAAAGCTCTAATAATAATTAAAACCCATAAGGGCATTAGATTGGTATAATGCTTAGTTAAAAAATTGAAAGGTTGAATATGTAGTGCACGAGAGGTGAAAAATAATAAAACAATACCTTGAGTGATTATTGCAAGTATTTTTTCAATTCTAAACCCTCTCTTCAATAAAATCCATTAGCTACAACATTTGACACATTTCATATGACTTTGTCTCATAGCAAGACAATAGTATAATTCTAATAAAGTGTTAGTGGTAGAACATGGCTATAAAATTATAAAGTATAAGTGTGTTATTTGCATTATTTTTTACATTATATATATTCAACACCTAAATGAATGTTAAAATTCTGCATAATGTGAAAATTATCTCTTTTGTTAGTAGTGAAAATATAGAATATGAAGAAACAAAGACTTTATAATATCTATACATATATCACTCAATTGTATTATAAAAGGGTTCCAAAATATAGAGATCAATATAGAGATTATATAATGTTTATTATTTATGTCTTCACATATTCCTTTGCAAAATTATGTATTGTTATCCTATAATATGTTAGTGGTTTGAAATAGTGAATGTTTTGGTTAAATTAATATTATGATTCGTGTTATTTCATTTACAATCATATGCATGATTTAACTTTAATATATCATAGTATCTTATTTTAGTGTATTTACATTTAAATTTGCACAAAAACTCCAAATTATCATGATCAAATGGGTTTTAGAGGAACATTTTCTAATAATTTTATAAAACTTATCAAGGAAGTCATGTTTGTATAATTATAAAACATTCTTTGAATTAAAGAAGTTATCATCAATGATGAATGTTAATGTGTGATATGTTCTATGAGAAAGTGTGTCAAATTACACCATGATCAAATAAATAATGAATCATGCATGAATAAAATGTAGAGTGAAATCTCATAACCTAAAGTAAAAATGTCTCACACAAGAAAAGTTGTGAAAAATAACATTTAACATTTTATAATTAAGAATTAAAGCATTAGCCCAAAAATTATAGGAAAGGTACATATATTGGTGAAAGATAAAAATGTCTGAACATCCTCATTTATATGGGATTAAATTTCACTAATGACCTAGAATAAACCTAAGAAAGATAAGTAAAACCATGTAGAAAAAACCATAGTGCATAAAATCATACACAAACACTCCCCCCTTAAGCATAACTTAGGTGGGTATAAGAATTAGGTCTTGACAATAAATCCTAATGAGGTTCCCAAACACAGTGTAACTCCCATAAAATGGATAAAAGGTGAAAACCCATAAGAAAAAATCTTACCCAAAATATAGAAAAGAATGAGATAGGGATAAAAAGGTCCACTAAGATTTACAATTGTTTGTAGCAACCCTATGTCCTATAAATGAGTGCCTTGGAGTGATTTTTGATCAAAAGTAGATTCATTTAATATTGAATCACCCTAGAATAATGAATGTGTATTCCATGGGCTTGATGGATATTCAACTAAGGTGAGATTCCTATATAAGGAATTGTTCTCCCCATCCATGATAATTGGGCCAACTAATATATAAAATGATGGTGCAATTGGAGAAAAGGCAACAAAGGACTAAAAAATGCCTTGAAAACTATGGAATAAACTCCCAATATCTGATGTGTATTGAATTATTACAAATGTTCCCTGAAATGTTTGAAATTGACCAGGGGTAGGTTGATCAAGAACTAATTCCTAAATATCTGGAAGGTGATAAAGTGATGGTGGAGGTGTGTCCCCATCACTACTTTATTTATCTATATTAGAAAAGGATTCATCAATATTAGAAGTGTGTTCAAGCTCAAAAATGTCATCAAATTTAAGGGAGTCCAAAGAATAAGAATCTTAATGAGAGTTAGGAGAAAAGTGTGAGAATTTATATATCTAATTCTAATGATCGACCATTCCCACTATTAAAATAATATCATTGTGTAGCTCTCTAACATACACTGAATCTAGAGTGAACTCAACTTCCATACCCAAACCAACATAATTGATATAGTAAAATTATATGAGATTAGTTAAAAGTGAGGGAACACTTAAAACATTATTGAATTTTCTACCTCTCACTTCAATATAACCTTTCCCAAGAACCTTTTTAGAAGTGTCATAACCCAATTGTATATCTTATATATCACATGATTATAAGGAACTAAACTATATATTTGAAGGCCTTTATGAATAGGGGATAAGTCCTTATATGAGTGTCAATTTATCTTACTTTGATTGATGTCATTGATGAGATAGTGACATCATTTCAAAAATACCCCCATTTTACAAATTAACATTTTTACACTTCACCTTCTTAAATTTGACATGATCTCTAATGTTATTGCATGGCCATGAGTGTGAAAGATGGTAGCTTATGTCATATGGGTGGTATATGTGTGTGTGTAAAGGGACAAGATGACCAGATGACCCACATAAGAGTTGTCACATGAAGGCACACATTATGTGTTTATGTAGGGTTAGGATAGTTGGATGACTTACATAGACATGATCAAAAGGAATTGTAGAGGTGTATTATATTTGTATGTGGGGTTATGATTCCTAGATGGACTACATAAACACAACTCCATGAAACCACGGAGACCCACACATAAGGGTGGCCACATCACCACATGGGGCAAGGTAGGCCTATCAACCCATAAAATTTTGAAGGATGGGATAGTTGTGTTAGCACATGGTATAAGTCTAGGTCATCAAGCCTACTTGGAAGTGATGGCATAGAGTGCATGTTGGCATAGATGGAGGATGATAGTAGAAATATTGGAAAAAAATATTAAGTGTTCATATTTTTGTTAGAATTACCAAGAATGGAAAATATACTACACAAAGAACCTCATATCTATAATAAACCATTCATTTTCTCCCAAAAATATAAGAGCCCACCAAATTTTTCAAAAACCCTAGAAAACCCTAGAAATCATTTTTTGGTTGAACAATCTAATGGTATGGATTTGTGTGAAAACCATGATAAATACCTAAAACCATCCAAAAATACCCAAATATGACTATCATAAAACTAGGTAATGTTTATAGCCAATCATAGGGTTTAGCACCATATGAATCTAATATAACTATCCATTTTCATGTAGATAATCTAGCGATCATATTTGTATAAGTTTTATAGAAACCCCATGAAACCCTTAAAAACTAAAATCATTTAAAATATTCAGAATGTAATGAAAGTATCTCTAAAATATTTGAATAGTAAATGACTATCAGAATGGATTTGATAATATGTTAGATTGCACCATGATCAACTAAACAACAAATCATGCATGAAGAACATGTATAGTGAAATCTCATAACTTGAAATAGAAAAGTCTCACATAAGTAAATTTGTGAAAAATAACATTTAATATTATCTCATTAGGCATTAAAGCATTAAAACATTAGCCAAAAATGCAATAAGAAAGGTACATATATAGGTGGAAGATAGGCATGTCCCAACATCGTTATGCATTTGAGATTATATTTCACTAATAAACTAGAATAAACTTAAGTAAGCTAAATAAAATCATGTAGTTAAAACCACATAATGGGGAAAATCCTATAAGAACAAAGTGTACCACTATCTTATAAATCCATTTGGGAAAATTGAGTGCAAATATTATGGTGTATCATTGAAAACATTGAATAATTTTTTTTATCATACTAAACTATTATTCATTAACATCTTATATATTTCCTCCTATCATAATCTAGTGGGATGTTAGAAAGGAAAACCCTACTTATAATATAAGCTTGATGATCACTAGGTATGATCATCATGTCAAAAAATTTGGGAACATAGAAATCACTAGGTATTCATAACATGGTGTATTCATGGAAACTTAGAAACTAATAGGTATAAAAAACTTGGTGTATAATTGAGAACCTAGATACCATTAGGTATGAACAACTACTTGTATTTTAAAGAACATAGTGACTGCTAGGTACCATTAACTTGTGTTATTACGAACATTGTTATCATTAGGTATTTTTGAATTGGAACATTCTTAAGAAACCAATTACCATTAGGGAATTGTGATATGGATAATTATTGGGATCGTAGTTACCACTATATATCCATCACTTAATGCATTCTTGGGAACATAGTGACCCTTAAGTATATATGACTTGAAGGATTTTTTGGAACATTGATAACATTAAGTATACCTGATAAATACGTATTTATGAATTAGAGATTATTTAGAACATAGTGACCAGTAGGTGTATATAACTTGGAGATATCTATGGATCTTATAAACCAACATGTATCTATGACTTGGGGATTCTTGAGAACCTAGGAAACACTACATATATATGACACTAGGATTTACTGGAATTCAAGTGACTTGTAGGTATCTTTTCATGGGCCAATTAATTATCCTTCTATATGCACATTCATTATTTACATGGTCAACCTATATGAATGTGTTTTGGTTTTTCATTGGTTAAATAAGGTTATATAATAAAGCGTGTCATGTAGTTTTCAAGTTTTTTTTTATAAATTCTATTTATTGTTATGATTTAATGTGTTTTTCAACACTTCATTTATTTAATTTTTTTAAAGATAATTATTTCCTACTTTAATTTCAATATATAATGAAAAAATTTAAATTTTCCATGCATTAGTCACTCCAACATTTTTGTATGGATCTGAGATTTGGGGTAAGTACTTGATACAAAATTATTTAAAATTTATGGAAAGTGATTTCATCTCCATGTTATTAAAAAAATCCAAAATAAGGATTATGTTGGAAATAAAATGACTGAGAGGGGGTTGAATCAGTATTCAAAACCTTTCATTGAAGTTCCCTTTATAAATCATGAACCATTCAAGAACAAATATAAATCTAGGAAGCATATACACTTATCCATATAAGCATGAAACACAAGAACACATAATATATGTGGGAAAACTTCAAGGGGAAGAAAACTCACTGATGTTTTCAAATGGACTATAGTATTATAAGACAAAAACCAATCTTTAGTGCAGTAGTAACTCCACATAGAGCACCAACCCCAACTAGTCAAGCACCCATTCAACTAGCCTTTAGCAAACACCAACCCCCTAGATGACTTAACACCAACTCAATCACTTGATACTTTTGATAACCTTTAGAAAACATTGTTTCTGACACAACAGATGATAATTACCTTATTTATCCCTTCTCACTCTTCTATCTCTCTCAAATTGCCTTTCAGCCTTCTTCGCTCAACTAGGTCTTTTCAAGACTGATTAGGTCATATAACCTTGATCTTCATATGTAGACACACTATCAAATCTTCATTACAGATCCTCTACACTCCTCTTATGTTCTACAAGATCTCCTACTACAAAAATTTCTATTTTATTCACATACTCTCTCATTTCATCAATAGGCCTTAAACTACCTTGTATATATACCATTCCTTGTTTATATGCCACTTATTCAGATATTAAACCTTTATATTACTATCATAAGTCTATTAGATCTCATTTCAATTTTAGTTCTCATGGAGACCTAACTCCATTTGGTCGACTTTAGGGCATGCTACATTTTTCCTTCCTTGGAACATTTTAAAACTACACACACTACATAAACATATCATATAACAAAAAAATATACCCACACTAATGTATTCAAGGCTTAAAAATATATTTTACAAAAAATCATAACTTGAAACCATTTAATAATACTCAGTCTTATTAGGCCTGTGTACACCAAAAATATACCTTTCAATACTGAAGCTCAATCTCACACAAGCCACTAAAAATAATCAACCAAGTACATAGATAGAGTTTATATGACCTTAGGATCATCACCATACTCTTGAAACACTTCAAATTATGGGAAAATGGCTTAAACTCATCTCTTCAGTATGCTCACTCAGAACTGCCAATACTATAAAAAACTAGTCATGAAACTACTTGACATCCAACACCTAAAAGGATACTTTTAGTGATTCTAAATAAATTCAAAATATTTGATAACATATTCATAACAACCTTCATAAAAAAACATAATCTTTAATTTTAAACATTGGTCTTGCAGACCAATCTTTTGACCTTATCTCACATAGTCTTACATGAACCATACAAGCCATTTTGACTTAAATTCTTTAAACTATTATAATAACTTCAAATATTTCCTAAATAATGAAAATTATTTTAAAATAACATAAAACAACATATGAATTATATAATTTAGCTCAGTGCATATAACCTCAAAACCTCCTCTACAACTTACTCAAAATTGTTAGTTTTCCTCAAAGACTAGTCATGGTGACTCGGAACTCCAACACCTATGTAAACACATTGAAAGACTCCTAATACATGTGTATTATCCTATGTGATAATTATACCATTCCTAGGTAGAAATATCATATGGTTAAATGGTAAATATTTATCTTCTAGACCAATTTCATGACCTTATATCTCATTGTCTCATCTGAAACAGACAGGTCAACCTATGAGCAACTTTTTCACTATCCTCACTTCCCTCCAAAACATATAAAAAAACTGAAATGTCATAAAAGTATTGAAAAAATCACTATGTACTTGGTTTGATCATTATATCATGACAACACATTCTTAATCATCTTCTCACTACTACTTAGGTTTTTCATTGTTTACACAATTAGGTTTGTTAGCAACTGTCTAGAATAGATGACCAATTTACCACATTTGGGTGATATAACTTGTCTATAAAACTTCATGGACATGAATCATGGGTCTAAATATTCATCCTCCATCCATTTTCATAATCTGACTTGGTCAACTCTGACTTCTAAAATAAAATTTCAATAAATTAGCACTTTCTTGTAAGGTTTACTCACACACCTGACAACTCAATAACAATTAGAGGTGATTAGGAGAGTTTAATACAACCTAAAATAGATTACTTGAGTGTAAAAATCAATTCTAGGTACTTTTGATCAACATATTCAACATTGGGTCCTTATTAGGGTTCTAAGAGGGTTTAAACCTATTTCCATTCTTAACAATTGTTCATAACACATAACCCCTCAATCCAAAAATAAATGCCTAAAATTTTGAGATAGGACCCTTCCCCATATACCATGAAGATCTTAGGTTCCTATTTAAAAGTTTGATGAGTTAATGAGCATAATAGAATCCTTCTTAGGTTGAGAACCCTTCATTTTGAGAACTCGAGAGACCTCCAAATAACTTTTCATGCCTTAACCTTCAAAATATGACCTCAAACTTGGTAAAATCTGAAACAACATTCCTCACCTCTGATAATGCTTACATGAGCTTGAACACCTTAAAATATTCTCATGACTACTCATAGGCCACACTCTCTCTCTCTCTTTGCTCACTTAGAACTTGACTTACAAACCACATTAGGCCTTAAAACTAAACTTCATGCCTCTTTTCATGCAATATCCACCTCAATTAAATTATCAAGAAACCTATCTCATTCTTAAACAATACCATACATCCTTCACATGCCTTGGAACTAGATCATGAAACCTCATTAGTCTAGGTAGGTTTTAGAAGTGGTCTAGGTGTAGACTTGGTCTGAATGTCCTACCCCTATAGGATCACCTTAAAACTCTCATGAATGCTCCAACGCCTCACATACATTCCTAAGAAACCTCAAACATCTAATCATGCCTATGTACAATCATATCACCAATTCACCATACTCATACCTTCTCCCTAGGATAAGACTAGGCTTCTCAAAACACCTTTTACTCAAGAACTAGTACTCAAACATGTTTACCTTAATGATATAAAATAAGAAAACTCTTGAGATAACACTTTCACACCACTACAACAATGTCTTTCTGATCAACATTATCTCATGACCTCATATAGACCTAGAGCCTCATAACCATGATTCAATGCTCACTTAACCATCATACCTCTTTGTGATAACATTGACAACTTCAAGGTGACCTAAACCTTGACATCAACCAATAGAAGAGACATTAATTTCCTTCAAATTCTCTCTTTCCATCATATTCTCTCTTTTCTTTAAATGCATCTTGTCACATGGCTTCCTTGTCACATCAAGAACACAAACTCATAACTTAAAGACCACTCAACATGTATATTCACTAGATGCACATTTAAATCAATAACATCAACATTGACATCAATGACAACACTTCTCAAAAAGCTCCCCCTTTATCATTGATGGAAATAATACTACAACCTTATCATTCTCATGTCCCCCATTTTGTTAAATTTTCCTTCTTGAACTTTCTCACCCATTGACATATTGCAACTTCTAGAACCACCATTCTTCCTCTTTAGAAACTACTATCAAAAAATGAAAGACAACTCAAATCTACCAAGCTCCTCCTTATACCAAGCATAGTCATCAGATGAACTCTAAACCTAAAGATTACTTACCAATCTACCAAATTCTTGACATCAACAAATAAATAGTAACTCCCCTTTTTTTGATTGTATGCTTGTCAACAATTACGCTTGAATATTTTGAATAACCTAAATATATCCCCCTCAAATCAAGCATCCACCATGATTCTATTAACCGAAGAATGTCTCCATGAATCCTAAGAGATTCACCCATTTCCATAGGGATCTAAAACAAAAAAAATGTAGGATATTCTCAAATCTTCATGCTTTCACAAGACTGAATAACCTTCATGATCCTTTTAGACTTGATTATCACCTTAGACATGACCTCTTTATCACCCAATTGATCAATAATATGAGCTGATAAAAGACATTTATAACTTGATTTCACATCTAAAGTATGCTCTTCCATAGCAAATAGTCCACTTCAAATTTTTTACTGATCATAACTGACCTTTACTATCTTTGGTTTCCAAAAATTCATTTGCCTTCTCTCTTGCACTCTAGGGGATTCAAACCTCTTGTTTTGACTTGTTGACCTTTTAACTCTATTAGGATATAATATTGCAATGTGTCCCAAATTATGAAAACTATAATAAATAATATTATTCATATCTATTGATTGATTATTTGTTTCATAATCTCATGCATATTCATTTTTAGAGGTTCTTTTACACTCTCTTGCTCTATGACCAAACTAATTACATGCAAAATAGAAACCACGGAATGAATCAACATACCTCATAGCATTAAGCTATTTCATTGGTATTTTCATGTTAACATGCTTGTCTTCATTAGCTTTTTCCTTGACTTGAGTTTCTTCCTCTTGGTCTTATTCAAAACTAAGCCCTGTCTTATCACTTGCAGACTTCTAACTACCCAAGATGTTATCTAGATAATTAGTATTCTTTTCGAAATTCATCAAGGTATTTAACTTGCTAGATGATTGATCCAATTTAGATTTCAAAGATTCAATTTTAGTTCCATACCTGGTGCATTATTTCTCCTTAACCTTAATTTATTATCTCATCATGCTCCTTAGATGTGTTACTCAATCTCTCTTCAAGTAAACCATTCTGCTATTCATAGTCCTTAACTAATGATATTTGTTTGTGATTTTTCCTTCTTTTTAACTTTAACTCTTCTAGAGCACTCATCAATTCTACCTCAAGATTCACTTTAGCCTCTTCTTCATCTAAATTTTCATCATCTATAAGGCCTTTTCCTTTTGAAAAACCCTCATTACCTATTTCTATAGCCATGAACAAGGTTTTATTATTTTCATGTTCATTTTTATTACTATCATCATCACTATCATATGTACTTGTGTCACTTACATCAGATTAGTTATTATCTTCTTTGGTATAGAAACTTATCTAGTTATTGAATGACCCTTTCCTACATTCATACTTCCATAAATATTTCTTACTTTTGTCAAGATTATAGACAATATTATCATCCTCATGATGTTCATCATGCTCAGTCTTATCCTTGTTAATAAACTTAGATTCAAAATGACCAATCTTACCATAGTTGAAACATTTTAAAGGAAAATTAACCTTTTAATTACCAAATCCAAACCTTGATTTCCTAGAAAACATGGATATGATTTTATTATCATCAACATATGAACATACCTCATCCTTAATATTTTTGTCTTTTGACTTCTTATTATATTTTAATGTTGTTTCTTTTTTATGAGGTCCCCCTTCATTTATTCTCATCTCATAGGTAGTCAAGATGACATGAAGCCCATAAGTCTCTAGATTGTCCAAATCTTGCATCTCTTCTACTACAAACACATTAGAGTCAAACTTAAGAGTTAGTGATCTAAATAAATTTTGAACAACTTTAGACTCTTTTACTTCTCCTAATCCTTGAATGACATTGACAACTTCATCAACCCTTAATAGGTAGGATGTAATGGTTTCATCTTCAAACTTTTAAACTATCTCTGATGGATCTATAACTTGGTCATATTCACCTTGGTGTCTCATTCTTAGATGGCCTTCAATTTTTCCCATATATATTTGACTAAAATATAGTGTATCACCTTTACAAACTCTACCTATGATAGGCCATAAAGAATGGCAATCATTACCTCATAATTTATCTCACTTTCCTTCTTACCTATTGTATCAGTTGGTGGTATAATACATGGAGTGTATCCATCTAAAACTAACTAGAATATGTCATGTCCCATTGACATTAGATATGTCCTCATTCTGATGCTCTAAAATACATAATTATTCCCATTAAATAATGGAGCCTTATTAGTAGAGAATCCTCTTTGAACTTGATTACTAACCATCCTTGCTTCTAAGATATCCTTTAGGTTGTTAGAGATAATTAAAAGTACATGCTATGATACCAATTATTGGAAACAAAATGAATTAGAGGTAGGGGTGAATTAGTATTCAAAACCTTTCATTCAATTTCCCTTAATCAAGCATGAACCATTCAAGCAAACATATAAATCTAGCAAGCATATACACGTATAAACATAATAACACATAATATATGTGGAAAAACCTTAAGGCAAATAAAACCCATTGATACATGAAAATGGAATAAAAAATTATAATAAAAAAAACCAATCTTTAATGAATCACTAACTCTACATGGAGCACCATCCCCAACTAGTCAAGCACCCACTCAATTAGGATTTAGTTATTTCAATTAGGATTTAGCAAGAACTAACCGACAAAGAAGAACCAACCCCCTAGATGAATCAACACCAAATTATTCATTTCAAAAAATTTATCACATTGATAAAAAAAATCTCACAAAATATATGTCGATTACTTCTTTAGCTGTTCTTACTCTATATCTCTCTCAAATTGCCTTCTAGGCTTCTTTGCTCAACTAGGTCTTTTCAAGACTTATTAAGTCATATGACCTTGATATTAATGTGTAGACACACTATAAAATATTGATTATAGATCATATATAACCCTATTATGGTATAAAATACCTCCTCTTTCTCAATAATGTGCTATTTTATTCTCATACTCTCTTATTTCATCAATCGACCTTTGTATATATATGATTCCTTGTTCATATACCACTTAGTTAGCTACTCAACCTTAACCTCTTAGGTCATCCATGGAATATATTTATAACATATCATAAACATGATTAAAATTAATATTTATTCCCTCTTGGTTTATCATAACACTATTAGACATCATTTTACTTTTAGGTCTCATGCAGACCTAATTCTATTAGGTCTACTTTAGGACATGTTACATTTTTCCTTCCTTGTAACATTTTAAAACTCAAAAATGGAAAAAAAATATAATGTAACAAAAAAAAACACCCATTAATGTATTATAGTCTTAATAAGACATTTTACAATAAATCATAACTTGAAACCCTTCAATAGTACTCAATACTATTAGGCCTGTGTATACCAAAAATATGAATTTCAATAATGAAGCTCAAAATCACTTAATCCACTCAAAAATGATCAAAAAAGTGTATATAAAGAGTATATATTACCTCAATGTCGTCACCATATGCTTGAAAAACTTCAACTCAGGGCAAAAAGGCTTAAACTCATCTTCTCAATATGCTCACTCATAACTGCAAGGACAATAAAAAAGTAGCCATGACACTACTTGACATAAAATAATTAAAAGGATACTTTAAATTATTATAAATTCATTAAAAATATTATATAACATATTCAAAACAAACTTAATAAAAAAATATTATCTCTAATGTCAAACATATATCTTGCATACCAACCTTATCTCACACAGTCTTGCATGAACTAGACAAGCCATTTTGAATTCAAATTTTCAACCTCTTATACTTACTTAAAATATTTAAAAAACCATTAAAATTAATTTAAATTAAAAAAAATGACCATATTCATTAGATACTTCAAATCAGTGCACAGAGCCTAAAAAACTCATCTACAACTTACTCAAAACTACCAGTTTTTCTTAAAAACCAGTCACGATGACTCAAAACTCCAAAACCTATGTAAACACATTAAAAAATATTTATGAATTTATATTATAATATATTATTATTATACCATTATCAAGTATAAATATCCTATGGTAAAATGGTAATTATTGTTCTTGCGGACGAATTGCATGACCTTATATCTCACTGTCTTATTTGAACTAGACAAGTCAACTTGTGAGGAAATTTTTCACTATATTCACTAACCTAAAAAACTTATACCAAACATGAAAATGTCATAAAATTATTTAAAAACATCTCTATGCTCTGTGTTTCATCATTCTATTTTGAAAACACATTCCTAATCATCTTCTCACTACTACCTAGGTTTTTCACTATTTACACCATTAGGCATATTAGTGACTAGCTAACTTGGATGATACATTTATCAAAATTTAGGGATAGAACTTGTCCATAAACCTTCATTTAAATTAAACATGGGTGTCAAGCTTCATCCTCCATTCATTTGCATAATTTGACTTCGTCAACTCTAAATGATACAATAAATCTCTAAGAAATTAGCACTTTTCTATAGATTTTACTCACACACCTGACAACTCAATCACATTTAGAGGTGATTGGGAGAGTTTAATACCACCTAAAATATCTTACCTAAACATACCAATCTATTTTAGGCACTTTTAATCAACATCAAGTCCTTATTAGGGTTTTAAGAGGGTTTAAACATGTTTCCATTCTTAACAATCATTCATAAATCATAACACCTCAATTCAAAAACATATCTATCACCCTTACCCATATACCATTAATATCTTAGGTTACCATTCAAAGTTTTTATGATCTATTGATCATAATAAAATCCTTCTTAGGTTGAGAACCGTTCATTCAGAGCACTAGAGAGACCTCCAAACAAATTTTCATGAATTGTACTTGAAAATATGACCTAAAAATTGGTCAACATACTTAAAAAAATTATTCACCTCTAAAAATTCTTACATGATATTAAACACCTAGAAATATTATCATGACCCCTCTTTACGCCACACTTTCTTTCTTTGCTCACTTCGACCTTGACCTGTAAACTACCTTAGGCCTTAAAAATGACCTTCATGCCTCTTTGCATGCACTCTTCACCTCAGTCACATAATAAAAAACATTTATCATGCTTAAACACTTCCATATATCCTTCACATGCCTTGCCAATAGATCATGATACCTCATTAGGCCAAGTAGGGTCTATAAGTGGTCTAGGTGTAGACTTACTCTGAAGGTCCTACCCATGTAATCTTACATTGAGACTCTCATGAGTGATACAATGCCTCACATACATGTTAAAATAACCTCATACATCCAATAATTCCTATGTTCATTCATATCACTAAGTAACCATATTCATACCTTCTCACAAGGATAAGACTAGGCTTCTCAAGACACCTTGTACTTAAGAACTAGTATTTAAACATGCTTAACTCAATGATATCAAATAAGAAAACTCTTAAAACATCAATATCACATCACTAAAACAATATATTTCTTATCAACATTCTCTCATGACCTCATATAGACCTAGAGCCTCATAAACATGTTTCAATGCTCATTTGATGATCATACCTCTTTGTGATAACATTGACAACTTCAAGATGACCTAAACCTTGACATCAACCAACTAAAGAGACATTATTTTCCTTCAAATTATGTCTTGCCTTAAATTTATCTCATCTTCAAATTCATCTTATCACATGGCTTCCCTATCACATCAAGCACACAAGTTCATACCTCAAAGACCACTCACCATGCATCTTCATTAAATGCACCTTGATATCAATGACATCAAAATTGACATCAATGACAACACTTCTCAATAAATTCCTCACTCATTTATTCTTGTCTATGAAATTATATTTATGTCTTCTCTTTATGTATTTAGGTTTTCACATTATCACTATGTTGCATAGGCTTGAGTACATGGAAAATTATTTTTTAGACATAATAGGTATTTGTATTTGTCATTTATATCTTCCATAAAACTTATTAAAAAAGTATGTTTTTTTATTTCATATATAAGATTTATGCCTTTCCTATAAATGTTGGATATTGATAAATAAATACTCTTTTTTTTTAATTAATGCTCCAAACCCCCCTAAACAACACATAATCAATGGCATTCATGAAGATATAATTAAAAAATATTTTAAAACTAAATGGATTGATGAAAAATCTCTTAAGAAACTAAAAATATTCATTAATTTCAAGTTTTTATGCTTCCACGTAGATATAAATAAATTTATCAAGTACATGAACAAGATGTTGTCATGATACTTAAGGATCTGTTTAGCTCATTTTTTGATTCTCTATATTAAAATTCAAATGGAATCTAACCATAACCTCTCAAAATATTGATGGAGATTAAAGCATGATGAAATATTATCAAATATATTAAATGTGATAACTTATTTATTTACATCATTCATAGAGAATTATATAGCTTTATGAAAGTTGTTTAAGAAAACTATCCAACAATTAGCTCGGATAGCCAAAATATAATAAACATTAAATAAACAAACAAAAATATAACTTTGGATCATAAATAGTCTAAAAAACACCCCTTTATCCAAATGGGTATAGATATTGAAGGGGCTAGAGGAATGAATCTGAAGTCATCAAATTATCTTTAAAGTAACTGCAACTAGTGTACGTTACCTCCTAGTATAATCAAAATTGATATTGCTCCATTAAGAAGCCTACCTTACTAGTTGTGGCATAAAATGATGATGAACATGATCAAATCATACTCATCTTATCTTACCATCCATACTATGCTTCATTGTAACATGATTAAATCTTGTCCAACTACATCAATCTGCATAAGGCTCCACATAAATGCCCATCCAAGTGACCAACCTATATTGTATATGGCACATCTCCCTAATATAAAATAATGTTCATGACCTTCTCTAAAAAATTCTAGTGATATAAACCCCTATCAAATAGTACTATCACCAATGACTTACTAAATACCAACCAATTCTATATCTTCTAATGGTGATGGATATAAGGAGAGTCTACTTACAACCTTTTTCAAAGAGAACAATAGGATTATAAGACAAATTGAGAAAAAAGAGATAAATAAGGACTTATCTTCATTTAATATACTTTATAAACCTCATAAAATTTTATCCCAACTGATCATATTGATCTTTAGCTTTATAGTTACCTAAAACTTCAATATTTATAAAACAAGGGTTGTAGATAACTATGCCCACACGCCTTCTTAAAAAAATGTATTGTAATTTGAATTTAAATAAGGAAAATTTCAATTTATAAACCTTTATAATGTTTATTTATATATTTTTCAACCCTTTTAATTGATTTTTTTCATTATATTTACTTAATATCTCAAAATATACTAAAAATAGGGTCTTTTAGACTTTCTAAATAGGCCCATTGACTAAGTTTTTGTAATATATCCTTATACATAGGCTCAAAAATATTTAAAACACTTTAATATATTCAAAATAAACCTATTCCTTATATCTATAAAGTTTCAAAATTTTCCAAGGGTTCATTTTCATTTCATGGTGTTTTTTGTCACAAAACCTTAGCTATTAGGCATACAAACCAACACACTAGCCAAGATCCTTCAATAAGGATTAATTTGAAATTTAATAATTGTTTTTAATTTATTTAACATCTATATGGTCTATACCATCATTTAACATCTCCTAAAAAAATTAAGGCTTTGATAGAGCTTATAACATGAAGACAAGAACTTTGTAATGGTTGTACCTATAGGTTTTAGTGAGCTATAACAATCCTATATAGATTATTGAATATTGAAACCAATGGGCCACATTAGAATAAAAATATATGATTAAATAATAAAATTAACATACACTTATAATAGTATTTAATTTTAAATCACAAGGAGAAGCTTGAATGAATAAATTTTTATTATTCCCATACACTTGTGTAACCATCCAACAAGCTAAGAACACTATTTTTTGAGTTCTATTCCTTCTTTACTTGAAACTTATTTTCTTTATTGTTATTATTTTTACCTTATATATTTATTCTATCCCTTATAATTTAATCTCTCCACTTCCTTCTCTCCTCCTCATTCCAAGACTCCTAGAATTTATCAATTATCTAACTAATCTTGGTAACCCACTCCTAAACTTGATGTTACTTATGTTTTTAAGAAGGATGAGAATGAGTTAAATAATTAGACACACTTAATACATGTACTAGGACCTTTATTTCCCTTTAAAATAAGTATCAATTATTTAAAACCAAATATAAATGAAGAAAGAACACCAAAACTCTATGAACAAGTTCAAAAATTAGAATTTCCTAGTATTTGTGGGAAAACAAAAAACACATCAAAATAGCTAATTTTTGAAAATATAACCATTGGATAACTTATAATATGTTAAAATAAGACTATATAAACCTACACACCACCAAAATTTGAGAAAAATTATAAAAATAGATATCCTAAGTTGATGCACTTACATCAGACTACTTAAAAGCAAAAAAATGTTCATGAGCTCCTGCTCATGTGTTCTTCAAATTTAATGTCATGGTTAGCTATTTATAAATATTTTATCCATGTTGAATCTAATAGAGTTAATAATACTATTTATACAATATCTATTCATTAATTTATTACCATAGACATGAAGCTAATGTATTGCACACAAAGAATAAACTCTATTATCCACAAATAAATTATATAATGCTAAAATTGTTCTATCTCACTTAGCCTTAGGTACAAAGGCACATTTATAGGAGGAAGGTAGATAAATATAAACCATACCATTTATGTGGTAATAAATTCAAAAAAATTAATGTAATAAATCCATCAATCTAATATCATCATACATGTGGGATAAATGTCCCCAATGTACCCCAAAAAACACCCAAGCAAGATAACAACAAATGTGTAGGAAAAGATCATGAAAGGAAAAATCCTAAACTAACACCCCCACTTAAGTGTAATGTAGGTGGTAGAGTAAATGGGTCTTGACAAAAATGTTGTAATGAGGTACCTGTGCAAAAAATGTTATAATGTTATAATACTTTTTATACAATATCTATTCATTAATCTATTACCATAGACATGAAGCTAATGTATTGCACACAAAGAATAAACCCTATTATCCATAAATATATTATATAATGCTAAAATTGTTCTATCTCACTTAGCCTTAGGTACAAAGGCACATTTATAGGAGGAAGGTAGACAAATATAAACCATACCATTTATATGGTAATAAATTCAAAAAAATTAATGGAATAAATCCATCAATCTAATATCATCATACATGTGGGATAAATGTCCCCAATGTACACCAAAAAACACCCAAGCAAGATAACAACAAATGTGTAGGAAAAGATCGTGAAAGGGAAAATCCTAAACTAACACCCCCACTTAAGTGTAACATAGGTGGTAGAGTAAATGGGTCTTGACAAAAATGTTGTAATGAGGTACCTGTGCAAAAAAAAGTATTCAATGTGAATCCAAGTATCCCTATAGATGCCAATCCATCTTGCTAGATTACATGGATGTTGATTCAATGCAACCACTAAGTCAAAATAGGAATGGTGTTGAATACAAGGATCACCAAATATGAACATTGCACTCCAAAATACTAGGTAGAATAATGAATTAGAGGAGGCTTTACTTGAACACCTTAATTTAATGCTTAATCTAGAGAAGATGGAAATAAAATTTTGTGAAGAAGTGGAATAAAAATTGTGAGAACTGAGCACAAATATAGGTGAGGATGCCAAACTAGTGTAAATAAAAAAAGTAACCAAGAGTGTCACTTAGATATAACTATTGTCAACCTGGAGTTGTACCCTGATTCGAAGACATGCACAAAAATGGCCAGTCCTCTATCCGACTAAAATAATGGGATCTTCTCATGAGGGTGGGTGCCTCAATAGTGAGAAGAACCTCCAGAAAAGGCCAGTTCCTGTATGATGTATCAAGATCCCTACTCTACGCTGTTGACTACCGTGGAAAAGGGAGAAAGAAAACTTAAAGGGGAAATCCTACCTAAAAGGGGGTGATACACTAGGGTTATGATCTTACTCAACTTGGAACCTTGAACACTGGGCGAACAAGAGAGAAGGAAGACCTTAGACTTCAATTAATCACTTGTGCATAGGTATTTCATGTAGAGGTCTGATCTAATAACTAAAACCTGAGGGAAAATGATTGAAAGAGGTCTGATACAAGACACTTTGTAGCCACCTAACATCCACTTACAATTTCAGCAAAAGACAATAAAGAACACTTTAACATGACCTACACAAGGAAAATATAGCAACTAGGTACAAAACAAAACTTGGGAAGGGAGAAAAACTCTACCACTTATGCAAATTGCTGAATAAATATACACTATACCATGCTTGGAATCTAAAAGTTCCTTCTTATTGATTGAAGAGGTTACACAACTCTTAATGGTAGAGTTTGGTCTAACCAAGAGAGATTGGATTCCTTTTAATCAAGGCTAAAGTCCATTATATAAGAAATTACAAGAGGCCAAAGATAGGTGTATAAACTTGAAGAGAAAGATCTTCTTTAATTAACTCCAAGCTTTACTTGGTCTTGAAATAAAATATATTTCCTTTGTCCTTGCATGAATTTTCTTTGTTTGATGAAGCGCACTCATCCTTGTCATGAACCATCCACCTCTTCTTTGCATGTAAATATTCTAGTGGATGCAGTGTTTGATCAATTAGTTAACTCCAAATATGGACTAGTCAACTCCAAATATAGACTCAGAACTCCTATTGAAGCCAAATTTACTCCTTCAGATGCATGCGCTGAAAGAAGACAAACGGGGCTTTAATGATCAGTCAACTAAAACTTTGACCATTTATTCAAAAATAGCTCTGATGTTTGAAAATAGACTCCCATTCAAAAATAGCTCTAGTGTTTGCATGTAAATCTTCTAATTCTATTCGTGTCTATTTCTGGCAAGATTCCATGTTCAATTCTTTCATCAGATTATCTATATTTTCTATTCATTTTGCATAGTCGACTTCCATTTATTTTCAAATTTTTTGCTATCTTTTTTCAAATTCCAATGGCTACTTCCTGCAGGAAAAAATTGATGGCCTGTAGGATGTCACCAAAAAAATGTCATATTCTATTCAGAAATATTTTTGTGAGTTTATGTCTGTTATTTTTCTCTATCAGCTCTTTACTCTTATTTGCTCGGGCATCTTTTCCACAGCCTGTTGCTCTATCAGCTTTTTTTATTGGTCACTGGCAGTCTTTTGAATTCCTTCAGACAAAAAGTTTGAAAGAATTCCAATTGTCTTTTGTTTAGCTTTGCCTTTTTCCTAACTGTCTTCACCTTTTGAAAAAACCTGGGTCATCATTGTATGTTTGACTTGTCTAATCTTTATTCTGAATTCCTTCTAACTTTTTGTCTAAAGGAATTCCTTCAGACAAAAGTCTATAGGATTCTTTCCCTTTGCCTACCATTTATGATGTGCCTTTCAATAGCCAAAGTGTCCTCTGCCAGCTAGCCAATCTACGTGTCATCCATAGTCCACTTCGGAAAAATTGGAGGCACCCAAACTTTTGCAATGGTCCTTAAATTTGATCTTCATCCTGCGTTTGAAAACTAATTTAACCGGTGAAAATTTTGACTAAGTGCATAAAAAATTGAATTGAGTCCATATAAATTCTGGTTTAGTTCACAAAAAATTTGAGTGAGTCCATAGAAACTATCAAAGGAAAACAATGAATTCTTCCATCCTTGGCCAGAGACGAGAACTTTCCAAATAGCAAGAAAAAAAATCTGACTCGTGGAAGATTTGTCAACATTTTGGTGACTCAGCTAGGAAGCATGCCTGCTATTCTTGAGGACCTAGGCCATGTATAGACTTTATTCAAATTTCTTGATGGTGAATTTGATTTCAGATCAAAAAAATTTGCTCTGATCATTGTTGTAATAACCTCCTTCAAAATAAGAAGGGAAACACATGAAAGTGGAAAAGTAACTAAAAGCAAATGTGCAAACAAGCACTTATTAAACAAAATTGAATCAAACTACTATGCTTTTACATCACTTGGAGGAAAGAAAAGACAACTAAAATAACCTAGTTAACCATGATAAGGTACGATCCACCTGGATCAAATGGAAAATTCTTAAACTCACTCCTTTCGAGAGATGGTATAATTTTCCAAGCATGTTGTTTCTTAGTCATAACCTTAGATGAGGCATTTGCCTTGTTGACCAACTGTGTTAGTATCTTTTTAAATGGGCCATCAATAGCAAACTAGTCACCAACAAAGACAAACTCACCAAGTATTTCCTGATTGTTCTCGGATTGCTTGTCATCTATCACCATGTCAAGTGATACACCATCTATGCATGCCTTTTGAGTGACCACATCCTTCTTATTTACTACTAAAAGTTCATCCATCTCTTCAATCTCTGGTAGAGGCTCGAGGTACAGCTACCAATCATATTTTTGTTCCTCATTTTGGTCTATTTGAACTGAATCCACTATCACGCTATTTAGATCCTTCTCAATAAGAGATACCTGTAACTCATGTATGACTTCCATTTGCACCAGGACCTTTTGAAGTTCATCCTCATCAAGATTAGTCTTCCCACTCTTAGTTATAACTTGATGCTCAATTACAACCTCAAGAGAAGTATTAATAGGAATTTCCTCCTTAAACACTTTTGAAGCATCCTCTACATGTTCTACAAGAACCTGACCTGTAGTTACAACAACTTTCTCG
Organism: Torreya grandis; assembly: GCA_037957365.1. NCBI lineage: Eukaryota > Viridiplantae > Streptophyta > Pinopsida > Cupressales > Taxaceae > Torreya > Torreya grandis. Next base: position 710,889 of record JARHVA010002471.1, on the reverse strand, counting down.
ATAATCCAAAGAACAGGGTCTTCTTGAGGAAGGGTGATGGTGGGAGGGTGATGAAATTCACTTGTTTGAAAGGGAAAATGAAGCATGGGAGATTGATCATGATCGGATCTTAGAATCTTGAGGGAAAAGGAATCATCTAGGGAGTTTTAGAGGGGGGAAAGAGAAATTCTTAAAAACCTCTGTATTTTATTCTTTCCACTTGGCCATTACCTCATCAAAGTTTGGAACCTGCTTGTCCTCTTGGACAACTTGAGCTTGAGAGATGATTGGTGAGGTAATGATGGGACTATAGGAAGGTCTAGTCTCATAAATAGCCACTTGAATAGGCTCTTGAATAGACTTTTGATTAGGTTCTTGACTCCAACTAGGAAGCTCCCTTGGCACATACTGGGCATGGTTAAGAGTTTCATAAGAATAAGAAGCACCATAGCCTTTTGTAGACAATTCATTTAACTCAATTCTCTACCTTTCCCAAGCCTCCATATTTTCTAATGTGAGAATGTATAGTCCATTTATCTCTTTTGAATCATTAGACACATTTCGAAATAAACCATTTATTTCCTCATACTGAGAGTTAGAACAAACCTTTCTTGCATATGCCAGTATTCTGAGCTCTATTTCATTCATTTTTTCTTGAAGGTGATACTACTTATATGTAACATCATAACCATATGGGGAAGATGAAATCTGATCCTGAGACTGATATGGATTACTAGGAAGGTAAGAGTCATGTTCTTGATAATAAGGATCATGAGAAACTTGATAAGGCTCAACATAGCTTTGATAATAACCTTGATTAGGCTCATAGATATCATGACCAGGCTAGTATGATCCATCATTAGGTTGATAAGGAAACATAGCATAGGAATTCTCTCCATACATAGCCATCAAAATTCATTCGTAATAATAAAAATAGACTTACATGGAAGCTGTCCTGAACTGTTAGAAACAACTTCTTGAGCTTGGAGTCACCGAATACCTATTGAAGAACATTGTTGTAACTACAATTTCATAAAACTCAAGAAAAATGGGTCCCACCAGGTGTGCCAAAAACTATCGTCAACCTGGAGTTGCACCCCGATTCAAAGACGTGCATGAAAATGGCTAGTCCTCTATCCGACTGAATCAATGGGATCTTCTCATGAGGGTGGGTGCCTCAATAGTGAGAATAACCTCCAAAGAAGGCTAGTTCCTGTATGATGTATCAATGAAGATCCCTACTCTACGCTGTTGACTGCCATGGAAAAGGGAGAAAGAAAACTTAAAGGGGAAATATTACCTAAAAGGGGGTGATACACCAGGGTTATGATCCTACTTAGCTTGGAACCTTGAACACTAGGTGAACAAGAGAGAAGGAAGACCTTAGACTTCAATTAATCACTTGTGCATAAGTATTTCATGCAAAGGTTTGATCTAATAACTAAAACCTAAGGGAAAATGATGGAGAGAGGTCTGATACAAGACACTTTGTAGCCACCTAACATCCACTTACAATTTCAGCAAAAGATAATAAAGAACACTTTAACATGACCTGAACAAGGGCAATATAGCAACTAGGTACAAAACAGAACTTGGGAAGGGAGAAAAACTCTACCACTTATGCAAATTGCTAAAGAAACATACACTATAACACACTTGGAATCTAAAAGTACAGTCCCTCTTATTGATTGAAGAGGTTACACAACTCTTAATGGTAGAGTCTAGTCTAACCAAGAGAGATTGGATTCCTTTTAATCAAGGTTAAAAGCAATTATATAATAAATTACAAGAGGCCAAAGATAGGCATATAAACTTGAAGAGAAAGATTTTATTTTGTTAACTCCAAGCTTTACATGGTCTTAAAATAAAATATATTTCCTTTGTCCTTGCATGAATTTTCTTTGTTTGATGAAGCACACTCATCCTTGTCATGAACCATCCACCTCTTCTTTACATGTAAATCTTCTAGTGGATGCACCGTTTGATCAATTAGTTAACTCCAAATATGGACTAGTCAACTCCAAATATAGACTCAAAAATCCTGTTGAACCCAGATTTAGTCCTTCAAATGCATGCGCTAAAAGAAGACAAACAGGGCTTTAATGATTAGTCAACTAAAACTTTGACCATTTATTCAAAAATAGATCTGATGTTTTAAAATAGACCCGCTTTCAAAAATAGCTCCAGCATTTGCATATAAATCTTCTAATTTTGGTCATGTCTATTTCTGGTAGGATTCCATGTTCAATTCTTTCATCAGATTATCTATATTTTCTATTCATTTTGCATAGTCGACTTCCATTTATTTTCAAATCTTCTGCTATCTTTTTTCAAATTCCAACGGCTACTTCCTGTAGGAAAAATATGACGGCCTGTAGGACGTCACCAAAAAACTGTCATATTCTATTCAGAAATATTTATGTGGGTTTATGTCTATTATTTTTCTCTATCGGCGCTTTGCTCTTATTTGCTCGGGCATCTTTTTCGCAGCCTATTGCTCTATCAACTTTTTGTATTGGTCGATGGCAGTCTTCCAAATTCCTTTAAACTTTTTATCTAAAGGATTTCCTTCAGACAAAAAGTTTGAAAGAATTCCAATTGTCTTTTATTTAGATTTGCCTTTTTCCTAACTATCTTTGCCATTTGAAAAAACCTGGGTCTTCTTTGTATGTTTGACTTGTCTAAGCTTTATTCTGAATTCCTTCAGACTTTTTATCTAAAGGAATCCCTTCAGATAAAATTCCACATGATTCTTTCCCTTTGCCTAGCATTTATGATGTGCCTTTCGATAGCCAAAGTGTCGTCTACCAGCTAGCCAGTCTACGTGTCATCCACAGTCCACTTCAAAAAAATTGGAGGCACCGAGACTTTTGTAACCGTCCCTAAATTTGATCTTCATCCTGTATTTGAAAACTGAGTTAACCGTTGAAAATTTTGACTAAGCACATAAAAAAACTGAGTTGAGTCCATAGAAATTCTGATTTAGTCTACAAAAAATTTGAGTGAGTCTGTAGAAACTGCCAAAGGAAAACAATGAATTCTTCCATCCTTGGCCAAAGACGAGAACTTTCCAAATAGCAAGAAAAAAAATATGGCTCGTGGAAGATTTGTCAACAATAACAATCCTCATATACTTTCCAATAAATAATGTTCCTGAATAAGATACTCATGTACAAAGGAGGAATCCAACAAACAATCAAAAAAGGTGCAAAATGTAAAGTGCACAAAAAATGTGCAAGTGATAAACAAGGAGCTCAAAAACATAAAGGAACAAAAATTAGAAGGAATGTGGAGTATAATACCATCTATATAAGGTGAAATATATTATTAACACCCAAATAGGTAGTCTAAAGTGTAACAAAGTGTTGCATGAAGATGGTTCAAGGGACACTCAACACTCAAAGAAGTAATATCTATACATAAATCCACCCATAATGTTAAATGGATGGAGTGGATGAAAAAAAATGTATGATTAGGATGAATATACTACTCGAACACTAACACACTAACACTATATATACCAAAATAACTCCATATCATGATGAAAGAGACTGTCTAAGTGTCAAAGAAGACAATTTGACACTAGGATTCACCAAAATACATACACTTCAAACTATTGGAGACTATTAACTATCGAAAAAATAGTGTCAAAGATACAATTAAAATATTTGAATAAGATGGCCCTTGTGGTGATGAGAAATACTAATAACTAAAATAGTAAAAGGTGCACAATCTAAGTACATGTGCCAAATGAAAACAAAGAAGACACTATATACACTAGAATAGATCCAAACAATGAGACTTTTGACCTATAAAGAAGTCATCATAAATCATGAGAGTTATTCCTAAAAATTGGAGAAGTGCATGCCAAGAAAGTAAAAAGAAGTACAAAGAATGTGCAAAAGGGTATGTGAGTCATAGCCGAAAATGAGTCTAAGATAGTGAAAAGTTTAATAGTGGATGAAGAATCAAACCCCCACATACACAGAAGGTAAACAATTTTGAAATAAGAAACCCCTCATGGTTGTATTCCCCCCTCCCAAAAATGAAAAAAGAAAAATAAAAAAATGGTTCTTTATCTTTTAGTGTATTTTTACAAAATAAATGACACTAATAGTTAGGTCATCAAAAAACACACACTTTTGAAAAATACCACTTGATTTCAAGTTACCGATCAAGAGATATAGTTTTTACAAGTTCTCCCATCATTAGATGGGTCAAAAAAAAATTGCATAAAAAAATATTAAATACTTAGAGAAAATTAAGTTCTTTATTCTATATTTGGAAATTTTGATTTTTGGAGGGTGATTTGCCACAACCATATCAGAACTAGATGAAGGTAACTGTATTAAATAAGTATTAGGGTTTTTTACAAAATCAACACAAAAATATTATTATAAACCCAAAACTTAGATTTCCTTGCTAAAGAAAAAATTATAAACAACAACAATATCGATGAAGTTACTTCCAAGAAATAAAAAATATTTATTTGGGGTGGGGGGTTAAAACCCCTGGGGTTTTGCTGAGCTCCCATTTTAGGTTCTCTATTATATTTAATTTTTTCACACATTATTGTTTATAAAAGAAAAATAAATCAAGAAAAGGGGAAAAAAACAGTAATATTATAAGTTATTTCTAAGAAAACACATTGGATAAATATATCACTATGTGTCCTTGACAAGTTACTTCTTTTCTCTTATATTATTCCATGGCCTACATGCGTATGTTTCTTGAAAACCCTCCAAGATGAATTTAAAATAGCTTAGAGATGTTTTTCCAATAAATTTATTAAAAAAAATCATAACTAGGGCATCATAGATGCCAAAAATGGAGGCTTTGATAATACCATGGTAGCTAGGTATGCACAACACATAGACACCAGTCCCACAATGTTCATTCTATTTTTCCCATCCTAACTTGTCTCATTCTATTCCCACTCAGTAAAACTTAAAGACTCATGTCTTACAAAAAATATATTTTTAATAATTAATAAGACATTATACAAAAGTAATCTCTTAATCAACTACTTTGACCCAATTAAAAATAAATATATTGAGTCAATCAACAATCACTTTTAACTCTTTTTTAAAACCAAATGGTTATGTCTAACAAATTAAAGACTAAGGACCAAAGTCATGTGCCCCATTTTTCATAAAATTACTATGGTTCTATGTAAACATAACATGCATGCATAACTCAATGTGTGTAAATGATTTAATAATGAGCATAATTGGTTCAATGCCAATTATGACTACTCAAACAAGTAATAATAATAATTACACATATTACATATAGGCATGATGCAAACAATAAAAGAAATAAAAGAATTATGATGAGCTCTTTCTATCGTAATATGTACCTTACACCATTATTCTGATTGTTCACTAAACTCTTCCATTTTTTAGTCCTAGTTCAACCTTTGACTACATTTTTAATCATGTAAATGACATGAACAACACTTGTAATGAAATGGTAGAACTAAATATTAAATATATACATAAACATATATATATATATATATATATATATATATATATATATATATATATATAAACAAGAATCAAAATCACATATTAGAATAATTCATAATCCAACGAAACATGATTTCACAAGATATTTCAGATAGTTTACTTAGATTTAACAAGGTAGAATATGATAATTACAAGATGTCAATTATAATTGATGATATTTATAATAAGGATAGTTATGAATTTAATTCATATTATGTGATTTGGTGATGGATGGGACCAATGTGTGGCATGTTGAGGAGATATTATAACATGGTGTGGGCATGGAATGTGCCTCTTTATGTGACACATGGTAAAAAAATGAATTTAATTCATATTATGTGATTTGGTGATGGATGGGACCAATGTGTGGCATGTTGAGGAGATATTATAACATGGTGTGGGCATGGAATGTGCCTCTTTATGTGACACATGGTAAAAAATGTTGAAAAACTAATCTTGACTTACAAAAGTCATTTTACAATAATAAATACATGCAAATGATAAATTTGCAAGTGTGTTGGGTGTAAAATTATTTTAGAATTAAAAATGTACTTAAATTTGGTTAGTTTGTAAGATAAATTTTTGAGAAACAAGATACATATTACTGGATAAATAAGATACTTAAATTATATATAAATTCTATAAATAATTATGTTTCATTATATTTATTTTTTTATAATTTCATTATTTTAAATTTCGAATGTGAATATGTTATTACATGTTGTTTATTAAAATATGATGTAATTTCCTATTTATAAATATAAAATTATTGTGGATATAGAAATTCACTTATTTTTTTAGAGAAAATAATTTCTAAATAAACTTATCTACATATTTATTGTACACTATAATTATTCAACTTTTGTTTCAATAATAAAATTTATTATATTGAGATTATTTTTGTGAGCTATTACAAAAATATTTTATTGAATTTTATGTTTGACTAGAACTATTTAGAAAGACATTGAATTTTTTTTGTTTGAGACTTTTTTTAGTTGGAAAGAAGTTATTAGTAGTGGGAGTAGAGGGATTGTTATTTGAATTTCAAATAATTATTGAATTTAGATCAATAAAAAGAATATTAGATTTTATTATTTATGTTACATATATTTCTAGCCTACATTTAATGTAGACATATATAATATTACAAAGAAACATTTCAATATTAGATAATGGGTTAATCATTTGGATTCTAAAATAGTTTTTATTTTATTTAAAAATTTAAGTAATTTAAAAATGTTTAATTTTTTTACATAGGAAAAATTTAGTCATAATAGATGACATATTTCTAATATCGAAGGAAGGGAATATTCTTTAAAAAAATTGAAACTAACTATAAACAAGAACACAAATATATATGGTTATAAAAACTTGGTAATATATCATAAAATTATTTTATTTCAACAATATTTATTTAAAATCTTGCTTTAAATTACCTTATAACTAGGTATTTGATAGAATAGATTGCATTATGATAGGAAAATAAATATACACTTATGCATATAGTTAGAGCATGTGAGATCGTATTCAAATATGAATCACTATTTAAAAACATATACACTTAACATTAGTTATTTTGATGGGATTGTATTATATTTATTACAACAATATAAATAAATATATTTTACTAAAATTTATATTTTAATTAAATTAATCTTATGAAAAAAATTTATTGGTTGTTTAATACTTGAAAATACGAAAGAACAAAAATCAAACTATAAATTATATTTGAATTTGAATAGTTTTATGGTTCATACAATACTTAAAAGAGAAGTTACAAATAAGTTAAATATAACTCGAGCAATAAAGCTTAAAAATATATACTATTTTCTCCATCCAAATGTAGATGAATTATTTCATGTGTTTATCTATTAAAAAAATGGAATATTGACTTCAACTAAAACAAAAAATTTGAATGATTCACTATTTATGTTTCTTTAAGAATTATAATTGAAAGCAAATAATTTTAAATTAATATGTACACAAAAAGATCGTGAATCAGTTTGATGTGATGTTTTAAAGGTTTTGGAAATCTGAAAATATTTTATAAATTAATGAAATCATTTTGAAAACATAAAAAAGGTGTTCACATCTATCTCAAAACAATTCTAAATGATCGAATCTTACAAGAAAATTACTCAAATTATAAGATAATTTATGTCATTACAAAAACTCTTAATTTTTTTCTTTTTCATAGAGACAATTTTTTACTACATGATTTGTGACTAGTGTTTCTACGCTTAATAAATATCGAATATTTTTAAATTATTTTAAATAGATTATATTAAAATTTTAATTTCATGAATAAATTATATTGAATGTTAAAAAAAAAATTATATTGAAGTTTCAATTGTTGTAAATGGATTATATTAAAAATTTATTACAAAAACACTTTCGTAAATATTTATGTCTGTGTGTGTGAGTGTGTATAAAAATGGTTATAACTATTAAAATCACATATAAATAATTACAAGTTAAAGTGTGTAAATATCGAATTCATATAGAAATGGTTATAAGTTTGTGTGTGTGTGTGTGTGAAAAAATGGTTGAAAATATTAATCATATACAAATAATTATAAATTAGTAAATATATATATGTGTGAGAGAGAGTGAGAATGTGTATATAATGATGGTTAAAATTTAAAGTGTAAATATATATACACACACACTCACTAACTTGCAACCATTTTTATATAAGTTTAATAGTCATTTCAATGGTTATAAATTAATTACATTAATAATCTAATAAATGAATTATTAAGAGGCAAAAAAAAAAATTCATTACATAATAACTACCTTAAAAAAACACATAAAATAAAACAACATCACACACAACAAAAATAAATTGAAAATAAAAAAATAAAAAAAACAAAATTAAAACATTCATTAACTAATCATCTTGGTAAAAATGTTGACTTCCAAATAGTTTAAACTCTCATTCATTATATAAAAACAAAACCAAAATAAACAAACTAACTAACTCTTCAACTTTTATTTATTATATAATCACAAACCAAAAAATAGATAAATAAAAATAAATAAATAAAACTTTTAAAATTTCATTAATTAATATTCATGTGATAATAATAAACAAAAATAAATAAATCATTTAACCTTGCATTCATTACATAAAAACATAAAATAAACAAAATTTTAATTTTTTTTTAAATTAATTAAGCATTAGGACAATATTAACAATAAAACTATTAAGAGCTCAGAATAAGGAGGTATGGAAAAAGGTTTGGAATCATAAACTCATTCCAAAGATTAAATTATTTTGGTGGGCTAATTCCCATAACAAAATCCTTACTCAGGACAACCTTCAAAAGAGGGGGTTTACTTTGGTCAACAGATGTTTTCTATGTGGTTCTAGACAGGAATCAGTTTCACACCTATTCATACACTGTGAGTTTACTCGGGATTTATGGGGCACAATACTTAACAATTTTGGCATTGAATGGGTTTGCAATTCTGACCTTAAAGAAGTAATTCTCAGCTGGAACTCAACCTTCACACATCCCTGGATTAAGGAATTATGGAAGCAAGCTTTGCCATGCTTGAGCTGGACTTTATGGAAAGAGTGAAATCATAGAATTTTTAGGGACAAATGTAGAAATGCTGCTCAGGTGTTTAAATCCTTTGCTAGGACCATCTTGGAAAGTATTACAACAGCTCATATTAGTGTTGCAAAGAAACCCCTATCTCAATTTGAAAGTCAAATTGCTGCCAAATGGAAGGTTTTAAACCTTATCCCTAGGCATGATAATTCCAAAATTCTTCAGAGACTTCATACTAAATGGATACCACCTAAACCTAATTGGATGAAACTCAATTTTGATGGGGCATCCAAGTTGAATGGTAAAGCAAGTGGAGGAGGAATAATAAGGAATGAAAAAGGAGGGATGTCTATTGTCTATGCTGGTGGCATTGGTTGCCAGAATAATAACTATGCTAAAGCTATGGCTTTACTTTGGGGATTAAAGTTAGCTATATCCCTAGGAATTAGAAATTTGAATATTCAGGGAGATTCTAAGTTGGTCATATATGCCATTAATAAAGCATCTAACATTGGTATCCATCTAAAAGACATCATTACGGACATCTAGTTTCTTTTACAAAAGTTTTCTGAAGTTGAGATTACCCACACCTACAGAGAAGGTAACAGGGTCACTGATGCTTGTGCCAACCTTGGTCAACAATTCTCAGGATGGAGGGTATGGCAACAAGGGGATCATATACCCCTAAACATTAGAGAGATCATTCAGAAGGAGATGACGGAGCACAAATGATGCACATTGATGACGAAGATAGATTTCAAAGGTAGTCCACGTGGAGAAGGCCATTGCAGATCTTGGAAAATGATAACCTTAGTACTTCCTTGATTGTCATGATTAATTCCTTGTATCATGAGGTGGAGGTGCAAGAGTCTCATCATGAAAACCAAGGGGGAATTATTTTCAAGCATGAGAGTAGACGTCACCGTGATGGGCCATTTTGTAAAATGGGCCTTCACATCTGCATTCAGTGTAAATAGAACCGAGGGCTAGTTACTTGTTTGAAGCTCAAGGTGGTAATTGGGAATTTCATCAGCTGGGTCTGCAATTATATAATGGGGGGAGATCATATTTGTATTGAATCGGTCTCCTACTGTGAATTTAAGGACAACCCATTAGTCTGGCATTACTATAAAAAAGGAGGTATTAGCCCGTACTTGGAAAGACTGAATGGTTATGATGAAAATTTATATGAGTAGTTTGCAAGATCCTGGTTGAATAGGCAGGTCACTGTGAAGGGTATTACCTTTAAAATCTCTAAAAAGGTTATTTTAATGGCCACTAGAATGATCATGCAGGGTTTAAAGCTCCAAAGGAAAACCAAAATTATGGATTTGGCTAGTCACAAACTATTTCTCGGTGAAGGAGAAGAACTCGTCCTGTATCAAGGAGGGTTGAAGTGTGCCAAACTATCAAAGCCATGGGATGGTGTCTATTTCATTCTTATGCAATACTTCAATCTCGAGGGGCAATATACCAAGTTTTATAACTATCACCTTCCTTTTTTGAATCATTTTAGATGCAATGCTATTATCAGCTTTCCTTTCTACCTATTGTCCTCATTAGAACACTCTATTCTAAGGGTGAGATCCAAAATGGCCAAGAAGCCAGACTTAAAACCTATTCCCCTACACCAGGGGCTTATTTTTTGTCTCTAAAATTTCCACTATTCGCTTGAGCCAAACATGAATATCAGAGGTGTCAATGAAGACATTCCCTCAAACCCAGTTTTTGGTGATGCAATTGATGAATCTTGGGTTTCCCCTGCTCCTACCAAGACTAATGACGCCCCTCTCTCCAACCCTGTTATGACCCCTGCTAATACTCTGAGCTCCCTTGCGAGCAAAAAGGGAATGAAGAGGAAGGTTGATGGAGAAAAAGGAAATTTTGAAGAGACTAAGGAAGGGACCCAAAAAAATCCAGACAGGGCCACGAGGGGCCAATGTGGAAAACCCCACAGGCCCTCCAAAATCAGTAAGGATGGTTTCCCTTCGGGAGTATGCAGGTCTGGCTAGATCGCGGGAAAACTAGCCTCGAAGCTAAGGTTGATTGAGTATTCTGAAAGTGCTTCTGATGATGAAACCCAGGATGAAGAGTATGAAGAGCCTAAAATTCAAGAAATTTTGGAGGACACTGGTGGGAAACAAGCTTCTCGGGTTTTTGAGGTAACTAAAGAGTAGGGTATTGATTCTAGGGGAACTACTGATAATAAGGAGAAGATGCATGTAGAAGAAGCTGGTGAGGGTTTGGAGAGTGAGAATGATTGGAAAATAGAAATTGGGGCCTTGAAAGACCACATTCAAAATCTGGAAAAGGTCTTCGCCAAAGGCCTTTGAAATAACATTCTGCTAAATATGACTATGTTGGAAGTGGTGGGTAATCCAGGGAATGCTGACAATGAGGACAATGAGAATCTTAAAGATCTTGTTAATTCTATAGTTATGTAGTTTCATCCTTTCTGACTCTAGTCTTCCAGTGTTTTGTTTTGCTTCTGACTATGTTTCTCGGCTATGCCGTTGGTTCGGTGCTGGCATCTTTTGTTTGCTAGCCTTCCTATCTTTTTTGACTGTATAGGGTTTAGCCCCTGGTTTTTCGCCTTAATTAATAAAAAACAATAAAACTATTGAGAAAGAAAAAATGTTACCTTTTTGTAAATTAATATTTATAATGTTAAAACTTAATTATTTAATATTAAATTGTATAAGAACTCTAAATTATAATCTATTAGAATTTAATTATTTAATTTCAAAATCTATAAAAATTCAAATCAGATTTTAACATTTATATTATGAACAATAAATAACATGGTTTAAATATTGAAACATTTTAGTATAAGTTTATTATGAAAATAATAAAAGTCCAAAAGGTTACATAGAAATGTAGTTGGTTGGTATTCACAACTTAGAATCCATATGAAAGGATAAAACACCAACTCAAAACATGACAAACAAAAAAGAAACAATAATTAAATTTGAACAAGAGACATCACTCAAAACTACATTATAAAATCAGAAAAAAAAAAAAAAAACACAAGATCTAGCACTTGAAGGATGAGGCAAAGGATCATCCTAGAGTGGAAAAGTGGTCCAAGTGGAAGGATCTACCTAAGGAGGATTTGAAATCACCCAGCCATCCATGAGTTCTAGATATAAAGTCATATTTATATCCCATCTATCAATAAAATTAATCTAAGAAATAATGCCAACTGAAGAACCCCTCTGAGAAGGAACCGTATTATAATTTCCATGTAGCAATGGTAACCTACATTACCCCTCCTAAAATAAGGGGAAAAGTGACTGCAAATATGAGAATGACTTTTACGTCTCTTTGGAGGGTGTAGAGGATGAACTTGCAATGGGCTATTAGGGAGCATGGTTGACTATACAAGGAGCACTTCCCTAGTGATCTAAAAGTTCTTGCAGATAGTAAGCCTCCATGGAGATCTTATAAGTTTGGTAATAAATATGCATATAGGCTAAATATATCACTACAACCTTGTTATCATTATAAAAAATACAAGAATATTTTGCATTTTTAAAAAAATATTTATTTGTCGCTTTCCATAATTGGAAAAGAATCACCACTCTTAAAAAATTCCATACAAATAAAAGAAATAAGTCAATTAATTGAGTCATAAATAATAGAATGTCACTAAGGGAAAGGATCACAATGATAAGAATGATAAATTATGAGTCCATTTCCAAGTGGATTGGGCTCTAAGACATGACTAAAAGGTATGTTTGAAGAACTCTAAGTGCTTGCAGGCAAGGCACTTTTGTTGAGAAATTCTAATATGGGAGAGACACTCCCCAAGCAAAATACCATCAAAAACTAAGAACAATAGGAAGTGAGCCAACTTCAGCTCAAGATTATCCTTGTATATTTGGTCAAGATAAGAAATCCATATCCTTGGGGATGAATTAAAACCCACTCAACTATTAAGCTTGTTGAGAGTAGAAGAGTAAGGACTCAAAATTCAATATAGGAGTTCTTGAGTATTTTATGAATGATTGTCACAATCACATTTTCAATCCTTTCACAATTAATGTGGTAGTTAAAAATCTATTGGAGTATATTAGGGATACCAAATCGTAGAGTGTAATTTATGGACATGTGTGGAACTTGAACTATTATTTATTTTGCATATTTTTTGTATGTATTTGGCCTTTTTGAGCATATAAATAAACTTCAAAATATGAAGAGTCCTTCCTTTGAGCACAATAAAAGGATGGAATATGAATTGACAATGATTTCTAAAACTCTATATAGCACTCAATTCTATATGGATATGGTTTTGATGTAATAGAGATTAATTCATATCATTATAAAATGGTTTTTCTATGTATCTTTTATCATTTTCATGTGCACAATGAATACTCAGATTTCTTAGACTTATTAATCATAGAGTTTATATTGATTATTTTGATTAATATAAGTCTATGTTTCTTAGCATATAATCCTTTGATTTGAATATTAATGAATATATTTAGTCTAAATTTCCATGTGTTGTTTACTTTTTTCACTTTTTGCACACAAACTATACCTAAATAACCATGTTCTAAAGGGTTTTTAGTAACCTCTGCTAATAATGGTGTAGTAAGCATGGAGCGTTTTGTTAAAACATGTTGATATGGTTACTAGGGTAAAGAGATATTGAAATATGGATTGATGAAATATCCATAATTTTGTATAATAAGTGAAAATAATTAGGAAAACTATGAAATAAGTGATTCAAGATCATATCTATAGAAAAATTTATGAAATCTTGTGGTATGAATTTCCTAGATTATTAGCTGTGTGGTTATCTAGATTGGAGTATTATTATTTTCAACCAAGAAGGACAAAATTCATACCTTGGTCAGAAGAAAAGTTAGTCATATTTAAAATCTAGATACTAATTAGACACATGCAATATATTATTGGGCCAAGACTACCATCGATAATTACATTATAAAGTTTGATGTACAAGGATATTTAGATTTTGAAGTTACATAGGACCTATTTATTAGAGGAATCCATAGAAATTTCTTCCAATAAATACCTACTTTGATTAAGATGTTGGTTGTAAAAAAGGACATGGTGCATACACCTAGTAACACAGAGTAATCACTTCATGTATTATGGGGATGTGTATGATGTAGGAGTAAATCATGCAAATCTAGGTAGAAAAACTTAAACGTGAACCTAGAATATGGAATATACATAGAGCCTAAGTGAGAATAAAATTTTAGGATTGGAAAGTTAAATGTGACAATGAAGAAGATAAAATAAATTGATAACCTAGATTTAACTATGAATAGTAGGAATAAGGTAGAAGATTTTGAAGAGAGGTGATCCCAGAGAGAGGCTACAAAAGATGCTAAAAGTAAATAAGGTAGTGAATATGCATAGTAGGAAAAAGAAGGGCTCAAGAAGGAAAAATAAATAAATAGGGATAGTGAGGATATGGAGAAGAGTTCACAGGAAGAGGAAAGTGGGATAAAATTAGAGAATTTAGAGGATATGAGTAGATTGTAGTTAAGAGGAAAAATATTGTTTGAATAGAGGAAAGAATATTCTTGGGAAGAAGTCATGCTCAAACACAAAAGTATCATAGGTTCAAGATCAAATATAGAAAATTTTTAAAATAAAGATCATTTGTTTCAAGAGAACGCATCCCCTAATTCCATTTTATCACTAGACAAAATAAAATAAAGTACAGAAGAAGGGATAGGTGGAAGTTGGTTTGAATCATTTACAAATAAATTTGGTAAATTTATCACTAAGACTAATAAGTCCATAGATAAGAAGAGGCTAACATAGGTTAGATTATTTTTTTAGACTAGTTACAAGACACCTATAAAAACTATTATGTAAAACCTTATAGTAGAAGTTACTAGTGCATAGAGGCTAGTAGTATCAATTACAAGTGTGCCAAATATGACATTTAATGATGACGTGTTTATATATTTGATGCAATATGATGGTTTGATGGATCATGAATAATATTGGTTAACCTATGACATGAAATGGCAGGTTAAGGGAGTAGAATATGAAGATGTAAAGAAGGGTGAACTCATAGGATCCTTAGCAGGTTAAGCCTTGGAGTTCATTTGTAAATATGATGTTAATTTCCTAACTATTCAAAATTTTAAATAACAACCAATTGCATAATTTTAAGATGAAAAAGAGATTGAGTCAGACCATTTAATATCTAAAGAAGATTTGATAATGAAATAGAGAATCGATACAAGACTATGATCATAGATTTTTAGATGTTATGAAAAAGATTGATTTTATCATGGAAGATAAACACAAGGCTACCTAGTTTGTAGAAGGATTGTGATCAAGAATAATATTTTCCATTGCATAGTCCCAATTATCGAATAAACTTGATGCCTGATCAAATTCCCTATGATTTAAACAAATTAAATACTATGGAGATGCTTGAGTAGTTAACTCTAAAGTTGAGGTGAAAATAGATACTTTTCTCAAGAGAATGGATTAGATGTATGAAAGTGACATGCCTAAATTAGGATTATCGTGTATATAGTGTGGTCAAAAAGGGCATCATACAAATTTCCTAAACTAAAAACATAGTTATATGAACTATTTAAAGTAGTAGGACACATAACATCAAAGTGTCATGTATTACAATAGTATGTTCAAAAATCCCAAAATTTGTACTATAATGTTTTTAAATCAATCAATCATGATGAGAAGAGTTGTTGAAATCTATAGGAACTGAAGGAAGATATCACCAAAAATGTATTTTCAATTATAATGATATAATTTTCTACTGTAAATCATGGAATCTTAGACTCGAAGGTAGAAATTACTAATGTGACACAAGGTATTCCTAGGTGGATGCCTTCTTTTCCTCAATATCAACCACGAGGTCTAGCTAATTGGACATTATCCTCTTCATAATATCAGTATCAATCCTCATGAAATAATGTGATTCCTCAACATTAACAATCAAATTGGGCTCCAACATCACCTCAGTAGTAGTATGGTAGATATAATGTGAAACAAACACAACAAAGAGGATTTATTATAAAAGAATAACATAGTTAAGGATTTAAAAAAAATAGAAGAAGATATAGAGGAATGCACTAGGGTTAATATTAGAGAGGTCACGACAATTATAACCAAAAACCTCACTAGCCCATTGAAAGTTATTTGTGTGGTGAATATAATCATTTCACATGAAATTTTACCACTAATCCTTATAGAGAGATGTATTGTGTTTATTGTAGAGTTGAAAGACCACATTAGATTGAATATTTTCCAATATTATAAAATTAGAGAAAAGACAAGCCTTGTGTAATGTAAATTGGATAAATTCATAACTTAGGGAAAATGCATTCATGAAATAAGTCATAAGCCAATAACATGTAGAGCAAGGGTTACATCTATTAGAAATCCTACAAGATTATGGAATCAAAAAATTATAGTAGGATAAATATCATAATCTTATTACAAAAAATATCTTAATTTATGAAGTTGTGTATACTCTTTAGGATATACAATAGTCGAATGTATCAAAAGGATACACCATAGTTATTGACACATAAATATATGGGTAGATTGTGCAAATTATGAGATAAAAAGGTGTTGTGACTAAATTTAAATATTTATTGAAATAAATCAATAATATATACAATGAGTACATATCATAGAACATTACCAATCTCTTTCACAATATTCTAGAGGGCACATAGTGAAGACAACAACATATCGGTCTAATATGTCAAAACTAAGAAACATTGGGATGTCAACTCATGTATGGACATTGAATTGATAGGATATGAGATTCATAATTAAGGATTTGATTTTGGAAGTATGTCAATATGATTCATAGATATACTTGGGAGCATATTAATATGCCAACATTGAGATATAGTCTTTTTATTCTTTCTTGCAAACTATGGGATTGTAGAGATAATTGGTCACTTGGAAGATGTGAAGTTTAAAGTTATCAAGATGAGTCTGTGAGGAGACTTTGAGGTTATCGACATGAAAATAACTAATACACATTAGCATACCTTATTTTTTAATAAATGTGATTATTATGGCCAAATAACTATTAACACGGTGCAAAATCAATTAGTGGCAAATCAATGGGATAAGATAGTTTTATACCATTGAATAAATAAGAGATAATCCCTATGTTATTCCAAAATAAATATAATAAAAATTTGTTTAAAATAATTGAAGATAAAAATAAAAATTCTATTTGAGTTATGGAATATCATTTTTTTTAAACCATAGCTTGAGAAACACATCTAGTCATCGAAAATAGAGTGGTTGGTCTTTAAGTTAATGTTAACAAAGTCTCCAACTCATCAGTTTCAAACTGAAGGATGTAACTCTCCATATCTATGATCCCCAACTAATTCTAAGGTTAATTTATTATATAATATAAGTACAATGTCCATGGATTATATAGATCATACATAAGAAGGCATTTTACCTTGGGATTTTGCATCTTATATTAGTGGTGATTCAAACACACACATGTTGTATTGAGTTAAGAGAGATCATCTATTATGGCCTCTATGGATGCAATTCACTCTAGAATGTCAAGTTATACAATGTTATGTGAATAAATAGCTAAATTAGTTTATCTTTATGTTGGAGTACCATATACATGATATATATCAAAGAGTTAGTGTAGTAAGTTATGGTTTGAAAGAACTGCTATGACATGGTGGGTAATTCATAGAAAACTAGACTTACCATTTGAAGAAGCATAAAAATTTATATAAGCATAATTTTAGCTACCACACAATATTAAAGGAGAGTGGACATTATTTCAAGAATTCCAATGTCTATAACTACATGTTCATATAGCATAGAGATATGCTCTACATAGGGGTTTGATCCAAGATACTAGGACCATATTTTTTAACCACGCTCTAGCACCACTTCAAAATATGTGGTATATGCATCAAGAGTTTAGGAGGAAAACTAAAAATTGGGTATAAGTACAATAAGATTTTATAAAGACTTTTATTTTGTAAGATGAAAACTGAATAGTCTACAATTCATTGTAAAACTTGAAAACTTTATTATGTTATGGGTGGGTAGAATACTTTGGAATTGAGACGTAATCATCTTCACACCAAAGAGTATCATGTGATTTAAATTTAGCAATTCAAAACTACAAGGCTATTAAATAGGAGAAATATTTTATTAAAGATTGGAATAGAATTACAAATGAATTAAAAAAACCCAATGACAATGATAGGGACCTACATATAGAAGGCTTATTCAAACTAGAGTGAGAAGCAAAGACAATAGAAGTTAAAATTGAAAATTAAGAGGAGGAAAAAGGATTGTGAAATATAATAATGATATATTAAAAACTCTATGAGAGTCACTACATAGTAGATCTAACAAATATTATTAAGAACCATTTAAAAATATTTAAGACAATATTAAAATAGACTCTGTACCTAAAATTGTGACTTTGGCAGAATGTTGGGCTCAAAATAAGACTTTTAAGGCATTCTAACTATTAAGAGATAATCCATATGTCTCTTTGACTAAGTTCATATAATTTAAAGGTTTAGATCCATTATTGAGGGAGATGCAAATTAAATTGAAATAATGTGATAGATAGATTTAAAACACCCATACATATTGAATTTCAATATGAAGGTTAAAGTGAAGGTTGAGTTGGATTACATGTAGGAAATAGGTATCATCTATATAGTAGAATAGGTATATTGGGTTATCCCCATGGTAGTTTATCTAAAGAAAACTAGTGAGTTTCAGGTATGTGGGGATTACTATGATTTGAATTATTATTATATTAATAATTCCTCTCCCATACCATACATATATGAGGTTTTTGAATCAATTACAGGTCATACGGTATATTCATTCACAAATGGATTTAGTGTATATACTTAAAATCCTATCAGATAGGAAGACTAGGATAAAAAAACTTTCATCATATAATGGCGTTCATTTGCATATAAGGTAATTCCATTTTGTCTTAATAATGCTTCAACATTTTTTTCTAGCACTATGGTAACTATGTTTGAAGATTTTATTCATGATTTTTTGGAGGTCTATCTAGATGATTGGGATGTATTCTCTTTTTTAAAATATCACTTGTCTAAACTATGTCTAATGCTAGATGGTTTTTGAGATTTACACATTGTGTTGAATCTAAATAAATGCTTATTATTCACTCCTTTTGGCATTTTGTTGGGTCACATCATATATAGTGATGGAATCTTAGTTGACTAGGCTTAAATTATAGTAATAATGGTGTTAAGCACAGAATATACTGAGAGGGGGGGTGAATCAGTATATTATATATCTTATAAATCTTTCCTTTAACCAAATTCCACTTAATCAATCATTCAAGATATGCAATAAAACTTAAACAATAAACATCACACAAGACAAAGAGAGACACCAGATATAATGTGGAAACCCAATGTGGGAAAAACCATGGAGAATCAATCTCAAATATATTCGTGAGAACAACCCCACAAGAGCACCATACCCCTTTGCCAAATACAAACCTCAACTATAATTCATGAGCACCAACCCACAGGAGCTTCAAACCCCTTTGCCAAGCACCAACCCAACACCTATTCATGAGCACCAACCCACAGGAGCACCAACCCATAGGAGCACCAACCCCTTTACCAAGCACCAACTCAGCAACAATTCGTGAGCACCAACCCACAAGAGCACCAACCCCTTTGTGTATACCACACACCTATCTCTCAATGTTGCTATCTCAACAAATGATAGATCAATACAACATCTCCTTCCTCTCTCTCACTTTTGCTCTTTTAAGCTAGATATAACAAATACAAATCATCTCTCACAATTGCTCTTCTAAGCTAGATATTACAATATCAAATCAACCTTTCACTTCCACATTTACAAATGGCTACTCAAGCCTTTATTTATAGCTTTCCAAATGACCTTTGGCCTTCCCCCTTTGTGACCTTTCATTCCTCATGGAAAATGGTGCAAATCTTGGATGACCCTTCATATCCAAGCATTTGAAAAGTCATGTGGTGACCCATCATGACCAAAAATGTCTTTCCCACTTTTGTCCTTATCTTTGGTGACTTTTTGTATTCCTTTAAGTGTCCCTTCATGAGAAATTGGTCCTTTACTCTTTTGTCTTCACTTGGTGACTCTTGGTATTCCCCAAGATGACTCTTCATGGGAAAATGCATCCCATCCTTCTTTTGTCTTTATCCCATGACTCTTCATCTTCTCCATGGGCCCTTATTTTGTCTCATATGCAACCAAAAATATATTCATTAATATTAAATAAATATTAACTCATATTAGCCAAGATAAACAATATTAAATGCAATGGGGCCTTTATCACCAATAATACTAGACCTTTGACATCAATGACAATATTTCCAACAATCTCCCCCTTTGTCATTGATGGCAACCTCAATCCTGAAACTGCCATGTCCTATCACCTACACATATTGTCATCTAAAAACATACAGTAACTCCCCCTTACTGTAGCAACCTGTACCTATTTCTTATACCTATTTTTTGCACCTGTACCTATACCTATTATTCTCACCCTTTGACATCAATGGCAAAGGGCCTACCTGGAGCTAACACTTAGCTCCCCCTCACTTGATGCTGAACATCAATGGCAGGAAGTAATAGAAATTACTCCCAACTCCTCTCACAGATCTTTGAATGTATCCTTTGATCGTGCCTTTAAGAAGATATCTGATAGAACATATACATTGTTCCCTATCCTTTGAGCATCTGCAATTAACTCATTTGAATATTTTCTTCTAATCTCACAACCTTCAGCATGAAAACTTAATGTGTATCCTTGATCACAAATTTGACTAAAACTCAATAGATTATGCTTAAGACATTTTACATATAAAACATTTTTAGTCTTGGTTCTACCATAATCCAAACTCAAAGTACCTTTTTCGGCTATCCTGGTAGTGGTTTTATCTCTAAACCTCACTGTACCACCATTAATCTTATTTAGATAAATGAACTTACTTTTATCTCTTTTCATATGCCTTGAACATGTACTATCAATTAACCATGGCTAATCTTTACCTCCCACATGTAGATCTATCTGCACCATCATAGAATCTTCATGTTGTTTCTTCTGCCATGTACATGTCTGAACCTTCTTCCTGATGAATGGATCTTTGACACTCTGATTCTTCTTCTTGATGAATGTAGCTTTGAACCTCTGATCCTTCTTGACTGACTCAAACATGCTTCTACAATACCGAGCTATGTGTCTGTAGTTGTTGCACTTGTATCATACTATGGTCTCTTCATCAAAGCTTGACAGAGGATCAAAAGAGTTGTGGCTTCTGTTTGACTCTACTTGACTTTCCTTCTCCTTATTTCTAAAATTGTTAGCTCTTTTTCTACATTCTACTTTCTTGTGACCATATCCATTACAATAAAAACAATAGCCATAAAAATAAGACCTATCTATATATCTCTGACCTGATTGCCTTTTGTAGCTTTGTTCTTTCTAGCCTTCTCTATTTGGAATGTCCTCTGTATTCTTCACTTCTCCCCTTTCTATTTCCTCTTGTGTCAGAACTTCAACATAGCTCTTTTTCTTTTCAAATCTGATACCTGTTTTATCTAAATATGCTTTTGGACTTTCCAATATCTTATTCAGCATGTTGTGCTATCTTCAAATTTTGAATCACTAATTGCTTTATCATTGACTACTTTCTTAATATCTTCTTTTAAAGAGGCAATTTCAATAACATACCTTTCACAATCTTTTCTTTCTATTTCCAACTGTGCTGTGAGATCTTCTTCATTCTTATTGGCTTCTTCAAAGTGTGCTTGTAGATCTTCAATCATTTCCTTTGACTCTTCTTCACTTTTCTCAATCTGGCACTTTAACCTTTGATTCTTCTTCTAAATAACTTCTAACTCTTCTAGGGCACAATTGAGTTCTCCTTCCATATCTACTTCAGCTTCCTCCTCTTCTTCTTCTTGATCATCATCATGTATGGCCATGAATAGAATCTCTTCTTTTTCTAAATCGCTGACTCCACTATCTTCACCTGAGCTAGGATCTTTAGAATACAGGCTCTTCTTCTCGAATCCCTTCTTAGATTTGCCTTTGAAATTCTTCTTATATGTAGGCTTTTCTTCTTCATCATCTTTTACCTTATCTGGGCATCTAGCTTGAAAATGTCCAATCTTCCCACAATTAAAACATTTAAAAGGTAATTTTCCTTGATATTTACCTGTTCCTCTTTTTGGCCTATGAATGAAAAGTGCTTCATTGTCATCTTCATCATCACTGGAACTATCACTTGATTCTTGAATCTTAGTTTTCTCCTTCTTTGATGTCTTGAAAGCCGCTTCTCTCTTTGAGGGTTTATCTTGTTCTGTCCACATCTCATATGCCGTGAGAATACCATGAAGCTCATCCATCTTCAGCTTGGCTAAATTCTTCATCTCCTCGATTGCTGAAACCTTTGCATCATATCTCATTGGTAGAGATCTCAAAACCTTTTTCACCACCATTGACTCTCCTAATGCTTCTCCAAGACCTTGAATCTGATTTACTATCTGATCAACTCGCAAGAGATAACTTGTTATATCTTCTTCTTCCATCTTCAAAATTTCAAACTACCTTCTAAAAGTCTACAACTTAGCTTGCTGAACCTTTCCATCACCTTTTTAAATATTCTCAAGTTTTACCCAAGTTTCATGAGCAAATTTAGATTCAC
The DNA here is from genome assembly GCA_037957365.1 of Torreya grandis. NCBI lineage: Eukaryota > Viridiplantae > Streptophyta > Pinopsida > Cupressales > Taxaceae > Torreya > Torreya grandis. The sequence goes on along the minus strand of JARHVA010002471.1, from coordinate 688,119 downwards.
ACAAACCACATAAAATAACATTTAAAGCTTTAGCATTACATTCACTTGCCTTATTTTCTACTGGAGTAATTGTAGATGTTTGTGGCTCTTCATATTCCTCCACCACTGATTTCCATATGCCAAATCCAAGGGCCATCAAATAAACCTTCATTCTCATGATCCAAAAAGCATAATTCATCCCATCAAACAAAGGTGCCTTATTTGTATAAAATCCTTCCTGTGACCCAGCCATCGTGCTTTTTATGATCTACCTTTAAGCTGTAAAACTTTTCAAAAAGGAACCTACTCTGATACCAATTGTTAAGCATGAAATATACTGAGAGGTGGGGGTGAATCAATATATTATATATCTTATAAATCTTTCCTTTAACCAAATTCTACTTAATCAATCATTCAAGATATGCAATAAAAGTTAAACAATAAACATCACGCAAGACAGAGAGATACACCAGATATAACATGGAAACCTAATGTGGGAAAAACCACATAGAATCAATCTCAAATATATTCATGAGAACAACCCCATAGGAGCACCATACCCCTTTGCCAAGTACAAACATCAGCTATAATTCATGAGCACCAACCCAGGAGCTTCAAACCCCTTTGCTGAGCACCAACCCAGCATCTATTCATGAGCACCAACCCACAAGAGCACCAACCCCTTTGCTGAGCACCAACCTAGTAACAATTCATGAGCACCAACCCCTTTGCCAAGCACCAACTCAGCAACAATTCATGAGCACCAACCCACAGGAGCACCAACCCCTTTGTGTATACCACACACCTATCTCTTAATGTTGCTATCTCAAAAAATGATAGATCAATACAACATCTCATTCCTCTCTCTCTCACTTTTGCTCTTCTAAGCTAGATATAACAAATACAAATCATCTCTCACAATTTCTATTCTAAGCTAGATATTACAATATCAAATCAACCTTTCATTTCCACATTTACAAATGGCTACTCAAGCCTTTATTTATAGCTTTCCAAATGACCTTTGGCCTTCCCCCTTTGTGACCTTTCATTCCTCATGGAAAATGGCGCCAATCTTGGATGACCCTTCATATCCAAGCATTTGAAAAGTCATGTGGTGACCCTTCATGACCAAAAATGTCTTTCCCACTTTTTTCCTTATCTTTGGTGACTTTTCGTATTCCTTTAAGTGTCCCTTCATGAGAAATTCACCCTTTACTCTTTTGTCTTCACTTGGTGACTCTTGGTATTCCCCAAGATGACTCTTCATGGGAAAATGCGTCACATCCTTCTTTTGTCTTTATCCCTTGACTCTTCATCTTCTCCATGGGCCCTTATTTTGTCTCATATGCAACCAAAAATATATTCGTTAATATTAAATAAATATTAACTCATATTAGCCAAGATAAACAATATTAAATTCAATGGGGCGTTTATCACCAATAATACTAAACCTTTGACATCAATGATAATATTTCCATCAAATGGGGATGCCACCTCACACTAGTTTCATAGCAGTGTGAACCTTTCTTGGTCACACATGATATTAAATAAAGTTCATCAAGGGATATGTATCCATGTTTGTGTCATTGGAATTTTTATTATGAAAGGATACAAAGTTTGAATGGACACTATAATTTCAAAAATTATTTATTGAACTCAAACAAAGGTTATACCATAACCAACATGCCCCCATTTTTTTTAATATCAAAATAGGGACCTATTATCTTTGGGAATTAGCCTAGAGTCCTATTTTGGAAGTCCTATAAAAATAAGGGCCTCATGTGTTGTGCCAAATTTCTTATTTGACAGGCATATGAACATACTACCTTTTGTAATCTTATACTAACCTACTAATTATCTTCAGAAGCTATGTATATGTATGTTTCAGCTCATCTTATTTGAATAAATACATTAGTGAAACTACTTAAGGAAAAAGGGTATTTAGAAATTTTGTTCAAGAATTTTGTATGGCACTTCCATTTTATAAATTCTTCTGATAGGTTCTGGTCTTAGACAATTTTTTTGGTGAGTCTTTTTTGTAATTTTACTCGATGAATCCCTTCAACACATTTTGATATTCGACACTCTGTAATTAATATATATAAAAATAATTTAGTTATTTGATATTTTCCTTTAGAGGATTTGTTTAGAATGGATCATTTAATAATTTAGGGTATGGCCTAAAGACATATTCACTATGTATTATAACTATTCCAAACTTACTCTTAGACAACTATTATTTGAGAACTAAGGCTCTAGTTTACACTTTAGTTTATATTGGTCTTCAAAAACATTTCTTTAACAATATTTCTTGGTAGGTTCCTCTGACATATTTAAGTCTTAAATAGTTTTATCTAGTAGAAGAGTTATGCATATTTTGGTCCTCAAAAAACAAATTGGTGATTTTGTTCAGAAAAGTGGCCTAACACATTTAGTTATTTGGTGATTTTTCTTGGTGGAAGAGTTTCAACAGTTAGGTTTTCAGAAAAAGTGTTTAGAATTTTTTTTTGAGATGCTTATAAACAATGTTAGACCCTAACTCCTAACTTATTGATGAAACAACACTTAGAAAAGGGTAGTGATGTGTCACTCCTATTAGACATCAACAATGCCCAAATGGCATACCCACCAAGTGAGGTGGAAAAGTTTGAATTAAAGTAAAAAATTGAAGTTAGAGATGTTGGACATTAATAGTATATGAACTAGAAATCAATGCCAAAGTTATATCATAGTAGTTTTAATGATGACATACCCATTTAATCTTGAGCTAACTTATAAACTTGCATACTCTCCTATAATTGAGCCTTAGCCATTATTGACTTCACCTTAACAACATACTCACAAGAACCAAGTGATTAAATTTCAAACCAGTACTAGCTTGACTGTAGAAAAATAACATGCTCATCCAAGGCTTTTCAATAACTTTCCCTCCTTCAAGGTTCTCCATCAAAACATTTATTGAGTAGATAGACACACTCTTCAAACTTGATGTATTCAATAATGACTATAACAATTACTCAATGTTATGGGGCACCATACACCAAGTTGATGTGTACACACATGAAGAGAACCTAAATATATCCTAGTGACAATTAGCCACAAACCTCCCCCTGATCAATAGATAAGAGCTACACCTCACACCTATGAAGCCAAAAGTCATGCCTTGTAATGAACTCATGTAATACTTGTTATTCACATGGAATATATCAAAAATAGAGTACCTATATCACCTCAAGCATAATATGATCACAACATGAATATATAGCAATGCATTTCAAAGGTACCTCTCTCTTTTTATTCTAGATGCCATTTGTGATCTACATAGAGTAATGGTGTGGAAGAAAGAGAAGTTTTTTGAGAAGGCACGTAACATTTGGATACTCCTTAGTGAGATAATTAACTTGAAATACAAGTATCCCACACCAATGAAAAATTCATAATGTGAATCTAGATTGAAATGGCCTTATTGAATAGGTTATTTGGTTGTCCAAGCATCAAATTAATCCACTTGGAGTGGGTTACACTATTGGATTTACTGAGCACATCAAAACTAACCTTCACTTTAGGGTAAGTGATTGGATCAAGGTTATGAGAAAAAAAAATTCACAGGGATATGAGGCCTTGAAGAGGTTACTTTTACATTGTCTTACTTGCTTGATGTAGTTATGGGGATAATATACATGCATAATGGCTCATTATAGACCCCCCCTCAAAATTGTATAAAGAATAGGATATGTGACTCTTAATCCTTCATGAACATATATGTGTACACTTAAAATTTTTTGTGAATAATTAAGGATATATACCCACATATATAGAGGGCCATTCATGAATTCCCTTTGCCTAGTATATCCAAGAGTATTAAAAATATGCTACTGATCAAGGGAAACTTTATGCTATACCCTAACTATATATTAATCATGGTAATTGGCCATAATATTACACCTTTTTAGCTCCACAAATATGTCTCAGATAAGTTAGCATATTAGGAAATATCCTACTAACTATGGTGGGGCATAGATGAGGATATGCATAAGAAGAAGAAATCCTACCTTCATGGATCAAACCTAATGATTGGAAGAATTTGATACAAAAATAGGAAGCGCTTCTATGAGGTTGGGAAATATATAGAATACTAATACTTAGATTCATTTCTACATAGGGAATGGGACCTCCATGGATATGTGCAAAACCACATCAAGGGATTAGGCACTGAATATCAACATGAGACCTATGATAATGACTTATTATTCCTCAATGATTATAATGATGATCAAGTTTTAGACAGGGCATGATAAATGTATATGAATTAATAATTTCTAAATATCATTTAAGAAGAGCCTTCCCTTTCCATAAAGGAGTCTCAAACTAGACTCCAATCAGCTAAAGGATGGGACACATCTGATTTATAGACTAGCAGACCAAAACAATGGTAGGGAAATAAGGTTAATTTTATTAGACACCCTCTATAACACTTAAGGAAGTAAAGAAATAATGAGGGTTGATAGATACCTCTCTTGGGGCAAATCAAGATGAGCCAATCTACCTAGATTCCTCAAATTTTAAGGGCCTTGCCCAATTTGACATTTCATCACATCTAGAGGTTCTTGTTGTGGTAACCTCAACCACCCAATTTCCTTCCTATATAACTCCAAACACCACCCTATATTATATAAAGAATACAAAGGCTCAGTCCTTTCCATAGATTCTAGACATAAGGGGACCATCGATGGAGTTAGTTGTTGATGGTTAGAATTGCATTGTTTTCCAACACCAACAATGGGAAGTTTCAAGAATGTGGGACTTGCAACCTAAAATGACCTCCATATTTTAAAGAATTTGGCTCTTAATTATCTCAAATTTATTTTGGGAAAAAGGATAGAAATTAAACAAAAAACACTGATGCAATGAAATAAAATATAACTATGGCGATGCACCTGAGTTTAATTCGAATCTTAATACTAAGCACAGTGAAGCTATATTTAGGATTCAACTACATTAAAGAGCAAATAATGCATGATCAATGTAAAAGATGAAAATAATAGAATCAAAGGCTCACAACTTAGACTATTTTTATAGTAACACAGAAAATATCAACAAAGGCACATAACTCAGTCTTCTTATTAATTTTCCAGTCACATAAAAGCCACAAATACATGCACAGTTATACAAACTTTCTAAATCAAGAAAAAAGAACAAAGGCAAATGATATTACTGGTCACAAAAAGAAAGTCTAAAACTTCTTGATAAAAATCTCTCACAAAAAATTCTCTCTCTTTTCCCATATTTTTCTGATGATCTCTGCACCCATATTTATAGCATCAGACTAGATCTAGATTGCCTGCATGTTCCCAACCCAACGGTCTAACTAAAATATAACTAAACTGAAAGTGTTTAACAAAAGATATCTTTTAGATATCTAATGTTGGCCTCTCTAAAAGTTCAAATCCCAATGACCTAACCGAACTGGACTTAACTAGAAGTGTTTAACATAAGATATTTTCTAGATCTAAAACATTTAGTCTCCCTGCAAGTTCATTGGTTGAATTAGATACACATGACACTTTTCATTATGAAACAGGCAAGGACACTTGGCAGCTTCCACTTGCCTCACTTTAAAACCATCTCATTATTTAGGAGGCACCATAAAATGACACTTGGTAGTTTCCACGGCACTTATAGTAAACACACAGCACTTTTCATTGCATTATACTCTTTACTATGTCTTTGTATTGGGAGTGCTCCATCTTTGACATCTGTCATAGCCTGCTACTCTGAAACTTTATCAACTTATAGAAAATAGGACCAACAACACTTCTTACTCGAGCAACTTCAAAAGGGGATGGGGATAGGTGTCACTTTTCATGTATCTTTAACAAATGACACGTGTCGGCTTCTGCTTGTCTATAGAAGCTTTTAGATACTTTTTGAGAATCCTACGGAAGGTGACACATGGCGGTATCCATAGGGCTCTAGCTATACTATAGAAACATTTGGGCCTCATTTTAGATTTACATAGATGGTGACACTTGGTGGCTTCCACTAACTTTAGAAATAAAACTTGGGGCCCACCACAGTCTTTACCTAACAATGAAACAAAATGAAGAAACTGTGGATGTTGACACTTGGTGGATTTTGATGAGCTTTAGCTAGGGACACGTGGTGGCTTCTACTAAGATTTAGCTAGGGAAACATGGTGGCTTTCATTATTTTTAGCTAGGGATACATGGTGGCTTCCACTATTTTTAGAAAAACATATTGAAACCTTCTGTAGTTGCCAGTTGGTGCCCTTCACATGAATTGATAAAAGATTATCAAAAGAAGCTTTTGAAACTCATAAGAAACTTGAAATGTAGATGCTGACACTTGTCACACTATGTTGGGTTATAATGAGACATGTGGCACATTCCACGCAACTTATAGAAATTATAAAATGTGTCTCGACTGATGACACTTGGCAACTTCTGCGTAACTTTGATACTTAGACAAAATTTAGGCAAAAATGAAACTCGTGCCTATGCTCCATGTCAAAAACTTCACTTCCTCAAAACTAAAACGTGCAAGGACAAAACTTGGAGTGCACAACTGAAACTCAAAATAAAAGGTAGAGTATTTTACTCTATAGTTCTTGGTGACCCTGAGGACTTTTGAGCCTACTCAAAAAAGAGTCCACAATCTCCTGCATGATCAAATGTGGCAAAAATCATAAATTCAGTAAGGCCGTCTGATAAATAAACCACTCAGCATCAGATAATCCTTGCTTATTTTAAAAATCATGGAAGGCTAAATCAAGATTGATGATGTCCTTGTGCGAAAAACTCTACAAAATATGAACTGCAACCTTTAATTAAATTTCAAGCTGGGACATGGGGATCAAGATAGCTTCCACTTCTGGCACTGATGAATCGTCTATTAAACCCTGGACAACTGACTGATCATTTTGCCTAGCTAACAACAAAGGTTTAATCTCATCAACCATCAACACAGTGTTACTATTAGGAAAAGGGGAGGGAAGACCCAATTGCACTAGATCTTCAATATGTTGCTTCATGTCTTTGATTCCCTCTTTCACCACATCTAGAAGCTCTTTGTATTTGATTGCTATGAAATTACAACTGAGAAATTAATTCACCCTTTTTGCAGCAATCATTCTATCACTAATCCCTACTACTGATAATGTTCCATTAGTTGCATCATATAGTTTTTGCAGTAGAATTTGAGAATCAAACACTCTCAAAGAGATAGTGGACAGAGTGGCTTCAACTGAAGTCTCCACCTTTTCACACAATTTTTGTGAATTTATCAGAAAGGTTAGAGAGGTTCTAAGCTGAGTAATCTCCTCAAATATTCTTTTCCATATTGATACATATAGCTCCTTGACCAGATTCAAAACTCCTACATTATTTGGCCTATTAGCCAACTCAAGTGTCAATTGTTCAGTTGTTTATTTCTCAGCTTGAAGTTGGGCATGTATGGTAGCGGTATTGTTCTGCTCATTCAACAACTTCTACTGGAACTGAGTGACTTTTTGCAAGTTTTCCTCATATTTTTCTTGTAATGTTGCCTTTTCCCACTTTAGGGCTATCACTACAGCTTTCTCCTAAGTCAGCTCCTCTTTTAAAGAATCATTTTGGGCCTGAATAGCCTGGTGAATTTGAAAAGAAATAGTATGTTGCAACTATTTGTTGAGACTCTCTATTTCATTATTCTTGGTTTTGATTTCTATAGATAGACCGCTACAATTTGCTTTCTCTTGAGTTAAATTAGCCTCCATCTTATATAGCTTCTTTGATACTTTCAAATAATCAGTAGCTACAGTAGAAGTGGATTCATTTAGTAGCTCAACCCTATCTTGTGGTTTGAAAAGTGACATATCCACAGCCACTGCATTCATTTTATAATCTTTGGGCTACATCTGCTCATTTGGCTTGACCACATTAAGTGACAAATGTGTCACAGTTAGTTGCTACTAAACTGGGTCAAATAGTGACCTCATATGTGGTGTAGCCAGAGCTTTATTATCTTTAATCCTCTTTTTCTCCATCTGGGCTTCTCTAGCCTTCTTACCAGTGTCTGCTTGAGTTTGGAAGGTAGAAGGAGAGGCAATGTGCCCACCCATAAAAGGATAACGCTGTGGCAAGCCATAAGGAATAGCCAAATGTTGGCTAGGGGGAATCTGAGGAGGTATTTAGTTTGGGACAGAGGGGGAAAAATGAGGCAATGATGTGGCCTAGGTATTAATAGGTAGGGCAAATTGGGAAATGGGTACAATAGAGGTGGCAGGGGATATTATTTGGCTAGATGGGATCGCCATCCCTATAGAAGAAGAGAGAGACTAAGAAGAAGAAGGAAAAACAACACATACCTGAGGAGCAACTGATGTACTCAGTGGTTGGTGCTATGAGGGTTCTACCTCCTCCTCTGAATCAGGCTGAAGCTTCAGCCTCTTATGTTTCCTTGACATTTCTTCTTCTGGTTGTGCTTCCTTCTCTTCAACATTTACCGCTACTACCATTGATGAATGTACAAAACTAGGAATCCCAAAGGATAACACTGATGGAGAAGCTATGGGTGGTAAGGATACCACACTCTTTTGTTTTTCAATAGCACTGAGAGATTAGGGCTAGACAGTTACAATGATTGTAGATGAGGTTTGCCCTAGGGCCTGCACCGTATGAGTAGATTCTGCTTTGGCTTCTAAATCTCCACCCTATTTCTATAGTTTGCTTGTATCAAGGCTAGAGATAGGAGATAGATGACATTCATCCCAGATTTCATCCCATTTCTCATCTAAATCTACATTTCCAAAAGACTGAGTTGTCTCACAAATCTCCTGCCTATACTTCCAATAGGATTCTATTTTCTCAGATTTCTAGTCTTTGTTCTTCAATGCCCTTCTTAAACCAGAAGTCATTTTGATTTTATGATCAAAATCCTTTTGCTTAACATAAAATTTTTCCCATGGCCTGACTTCTTGAAGGGGAAAATTGTCAGTTCCACATACCAATAAGGAATATCTTCCTAAGGGTTTCTTCTATTTTCCCAAAAAGGATGGCCCTCATGCACAATTCTAGTGGCAACCTTGTTATTCTTGACCCATGAGGTTATGAAATTGCTTGGGTCATATCCCCATTTATCTTCAATTAGAAATAAACCTAAGAAATTTAGATTTCTTAGTAACATGTGTTCAACATCTCTAAATTTTAGTGCCATGTTGTTTGTTACCCATGGAATATCATACATTTTCTTCTTCTTCTTCTTCCCAGTGCCATATTCATTATCCACCACAGACACTTGCCAGGTGACTTCTAAGAATGCTAACCTAAGGGTCAAAATCTTAGGTTGCAACACTAGTTCTCCATTAAAAACATGGACTCTAATAATAGTATGATGGGATCCAAAAAAGTAATCACAAGGAATAGTGCAATTTGTCATAAGACCTGAGACACTTGGAGTCAATCTATTTTTAACCAGCTCTAGGCTTAGGTGATAAAAGGTAGGGGAAATAAAAAATTATCAAATTTTTTACGGGTCAGATGCTTTGGATAAGATATGTGTCCATGAAGACACATGAATGTTGCTATTATGATCGAAGTTTGAGTCATACATATTCATATGCATGTATTGGGAAAAGATGCCAGAGTTTTGATATAACATGAGGTGAAAAAAATAAGAATAATACCTAAAAACCCCTTTAGATTTGAAATGGGTGAGTTGGTCAACCATTTAATATGTAATCTACTTAGAGAAGTCCAGCCTACACTCCTGAGACTTGTCAATAGTTTTCAATCTAAAGAGAATGGCCATTTGTTCTTCATAGACAATTATATCCTCTTTCATTCCAAAAATGAATGCCATCATGGAAAGTGCCTCTTGACTAGCCTATGCAAATTATGCTCTTGTTGTTGGTAATACTGGCATAGTGGTATCATCATCCCCTAATTGCAATTCTGATTTCAAAAACCTCAATTGATTATTGACGTTTGCCCACATTTTTTGCATTTTGGCAATGGTGGGAAATGTTGCTATCTTGTCATGATATAGGGCCAACATGTCCCTAATGGCCTTTGGTGTAATTTGTACCATGAATAGACCCTATTATATGGTATTCGAGGGTGCATGAAATAATTTGACGCATATTTCAACCAAGTCAGGGCACAGATGTACATCTAGGACAATTAATTATGCCAGTTGGGAAGTCCATATCCTCATTAAGAATGTTTTGTATTGTCCAACCTCGGCCCTCTAATACATCTTTGATGTGCCCCTTCTCTTAGAGATTTTCCAAAAATTTTAAAGATTGGGTCCATGATTCCATATGCAAAATCTTTCACCTTTGCTGGGTCATTTGCATAACCAACCTCAAGGACTGTAGTCTATAGATAGGTCTTTAAGGGTTGTGTAGGGGCTGAAGCATATGATTTTCTTGTGAGAAGTTTATCAATGGATTCATAAATCCTAGAACCCTATTGTGAAGACTATGCCTCCTCCATATCTATATCTATACTTGGAATTAGTGAACTTATGTAATAGGTATGGAGCTTTGCAATAGGGACAGTGCTTTCACTAAGTAGGTTTTGCTATGAACTGAAAATGTAGGTAATAGGGATTTTCTAGCAAACATAGGAATGTTTGAGACAATTTTTGAGCTCTAACTCTTATTATGAGGTATTTAATGACCCAATAAGTCTCAAAAAATGGCATTAAAACCAAATAACTGTTAGTAAATCTTATTGAATCTGCATGGGACAGCGAGTTAGACACGTCATAGAAGTGGCTGTGTAAGGGCACCTTAGGAAATTTTGGAGATTTAAGAGAGATTTAATGAATTTGAGAGTTTTGAAAATTTTTAAAAAGGCTTTGAGCCATAACCACATGTTCAAAGAACACTTATTTAAAAGAAAGGGCAGGAAAACAAAATAGGAAAACAAAACAACAAAGGGAAACTATCTAACTATAATACATTAGAAACACATCTTAACTAAAATGTTTCAAGTAAATCCCATTCATAGGAATATATTTAGGTTCACCCTCAATTATTTCTAGCTCAAAATAATTTTTCTTTTTACATGCATGAATCTTATAGGGTCCAGTCCACAATGCTTCAAATTTAGTGTGTTGACCCAGCTTGGCAGCTCTTACACCCCATTTAAAAACAACTGAGCCTACTTCAAAATAGGGTTTTGAAGTCCTCTTATAAAAGCATTCTTTTATTAATTTTTGATGCTTATTAATGAATGATGTGCTTCATCCCTCTTTTCTTGAACTTCTAAGAGTTCAGCAAGTCTGACCTGCATGGGGCCATTTTCCTCAATTTCAATATATTTTAATAACTAGAGAGCAGGAATCTCCAAGCTTAGGGGCATTATAGAAAGATTACCATAGACCAATTCATATGGGGACATTTTTTTCAACTACTTAGGCATAATTCTATCAGCCCACAATGCTATATTAATCACTTTATGCCACTCTTTGTGATGATCAACCCCTATTCTCTTAATAAGTCTAATCAGGTTCTTGTTGGTTGATTCTACCAAACCATTACCCTGAGGGTAATAATTTGAGGAATTTTTCATATATTCCATGCTTTATTGAAAAGTTAGATACTTTAGACCCTAAAAATGCTTTAGCATTATCTAAAATTAGGGTATGAGGCCCAGAGTGAGTAGTGATACTCCCTAGAAAGTCTAGGATCACATTTTCTATTGCTTCTTTGAGTGACACTACCTCACTCCATCTGGTGAAATAATATGTGGTAGTTAGAATCCATTTGTACCCCATACTCAACACTGGATTGATCATTCCAATGAAATCAAGACCCCATTGAGCAAAGGGTTCATCAACAGTTATACGACTAAGGGGCATTGTTGCATTCCTTCTCATCCCCACATAATACTGACAAGATTGGCACTTTTTTACCAGTTGATAATAGTCTGTAAATAAAGTGGGCTAGAAATAACTTGCCTAAGTTATCTTTATATTTGTGGTCTTTGCATAAAAATGTCCACCTGAGACTCCATGGTGCATTTCATGTAGTATTTTTTTAGCCTCATCTTTCTCTATGCATCGTAAAAGTATGACATCAGTATTTCTTCTAAAAAGAACTTGGTCAATTAAAACAGAATGGACCCCTTACTGCCTATAGTATCTCCTCTTGTCTTAAGAGAGTTCTTTTGGGAAAATTCCATGTTTCATAAAATGGATTCTATTTGTGACCCAGGAGTTCTGATCAATTTATTGTATCCTCAATACACTTTCCTTTTCTATTTCTTTAGGTATCATCTTTCCCATATCTTGAGTCATGTATTGGCACAACCCCCTACCTCTGACTAGCTTAGTGGGTCTGACCTCTACATCATACTCAAGGATATTTGTTATCCAATTTGCTCTTTTTTTAGTAATTTCACCTTCCATAATGTATTCTCTGACACTAAGATGAGCCACAAGTATCATAATCTTACTTCCTGATACCATATGCCTAAATTTCTTGAGGGATTTTACCATAGCATATGCCTATTTCTCCACAAAGTTGTATCTAGTTTCATACTCTCTAAGAGTCATTGAGAAAAAGGCTATTGGGTGTTATCCCTCTTGTTTGTCATCTTTCTATGTTAGGACAACAGCAATACTGAACTCTCCTCCATAAACATACATTATAAAAGACTTAGAAAATTTTGGGTTACTAAGTAATGGGGCTATTGAAATTGCTTTCTTGACCTCCTCAAAGGCTTGTCTTCCTTTTGTAATCCACTTGAATAGTAGGTCTTTCTTCAACAAGAGTGTCACTGGTCTCACTAGGCCTAAAATGTCTGATATGAACTGACTGACAAAATTAATCTTCCTCAAAAAGGACTAAAATGATTTCTTATTTACTAGTAGGGGCAAGCTCATTATGGCTACAACTCTCTCTAGATATATAGAGACTCCTTCTTTGGATACTATATGTCCCATTAGTTTGCCTTAAGGTACTGCAAAGATACACTTCTTGGGATTTAGGGATATTCCAAATTCTTGACACTTCTTAAAAATAGATTCCAGGTGATCAAAATGATCAACAACATTCTTGGAAAAAATAGTGAGATCATCAAGATAAATTAGAATGATTTTATTTATGAGTTCCCCAAATGCTACATCCATTGCCCTTTGAAAAGTGGATCCAGCATTTAACAGGCCAAATGGCATCTTAGCATATGCAAACGTCCCCCATTTGGTAGTAAATGCAGTCTTGTGTTGGTCTTCATCAGCTAACCAAATCTAATTGTATCTAAAGAAATCATCTAGCAAGGAAAATCTATCTAATCCAACCACAGTTTATAAAATTTGTTCCATAGAGGGCAAGGGATAGTGATCTTCCAAAGATGCTTTATTTAGGTCTTTGAAATCCACATAGAGCCTTATGTCACCATTATTTTTCCCGACTGGTACTAGATTGGATACCCAGGTTGAGTGTTTGATTGGAAAAATTATTTTAGAATCTAAGAGTTTCTACAACTCATCCACCATTAGAGGTTCAATCTTTGGATTCATTGGCCTCTGCTTCTATCTAACTGGCTTAGATCCTTCAGTCAGTTCTATTGTGTGTTGAATGATGTCTCTATTATATCCATGTAGGTATTCATAGGTCTAGGCTATTACTATGTCATACCTTTTACACAAGTCAATTAGTCTTTCCCTTTCCTCTTGAGTTGTAGAATTTCTAATCTTTAACTTTCTCCCTTCACTCACTTCTATCTCAGAATAATCTGCTCTATTTACTTAAAACCTTTTCTTCTCTAGGCTTACATCTTCTGGATCAAATAGATTTTCTAAAGTGATCAAGCCTTTAGGAAGCTTATTGGTCTTTAATTGAATAACTTGGTCTCCATATGCTTCTTCAATTTTGGGTTGCAATTGATCAGCAAATTCCCTTGATTATTGCAGGGGTGAGAGTACCTGAGAATCATTTTCAAAGATTTACCAATTTTCATCATTGTCTAGGATAGTTGGCCTTACTATAACTTTGACTGACTCATTGTTGACTAATAGATTAGTTACTGGGTCAAACTATGAGCCAATATGTGCCATATAATCAGCTTTAGAATTTTGAGTTCTAGGAACTACTTAAATATTGAAAGCTTTAAAATCTTCTATTAACTCCCAAATTCTGTGTCTATAGGATCTCATCCTTAAATTTTTGGCTGTTGCCTTTTCTCTAATTTGTTTCACCACTAGTTATAAATCTCCTTTTACTATTATATTCTTTACTCCCTTCTTCTTGGCTAACATGAGCCCATGTACTAAGGATTTATATTCAGCATCATAATTAGTACAGGCAAATTGGAAACGTATAGCTCTTAAAATTTTCTCACCATTTGGAGCAACAAGACAAATTCCTTCTCCAGCACCATTTTTACTTCTAGCCCCATCAAAATTTAAGGTCCAAATTTTTGAGTCCTTTTCAAATTTTTGAGTCTTTGGCATTTCTTCCCTTAAAACATTTGGGATTTCATGATCTTCATCAAATATGACATAAGTGCCCAAACTAGTATATTCATAATTTCCATATGGGTCACTTTGCATCATAGATAACAAATGGTTATTTTCCTCTTCTTGGTCATGTTCAGTCCAATCACCTAACTCTTCAACAAAGACCCTTTCGTCCTTATTCAGCATAGCATGAGCTGCCTCTAATTTTGGGGTTAGTTCATTGGTGATGTGATCTTTAGATAGTGGCTCAGATAGTATTTTCATTTTTGAACCATTTTTGGTTTTTAGGATGAGGTGAGACCAATCAAGTGACATATATCCTCCTATCTTGGCTGTGAAATCTCTGGATAAACATAGGCCAAATACAAGGGGTATATCTATGACTACCACATCTTGATTTAAAATTATATTAGGGTAAGTATATAATTGCAATGGGAGTTGTTTAATTTTCCCTATTGTTTGCACCGATTTCCCATCTAGCTGCATAACTCCTCTAATAAGTGGCTCATACTTTATTTTTAAAGCATATGTTATTTGCTTAGGCATTACTATAGTACTAGCCCCTAAGTCTATCATTACATTATGCAACCATTTCTTTCCAACTATCAAAGTCAAATAGAAGGGATCTAGTTTGGATTTACTTACCTCTAGTGCATTGTTCAAAAGGGTTATTATCTATAGTGGAACCGTGTCTTTGAGCTTTTCTTTATTAGTAGGTCCTTCTTTGGTGCCAATATGTTGAAGCACTACTTGGTCTTGCAGAGCTTCTTATAACAGTTTCTTTTGATCAGGAATAGCTAATATATCCCATATTGACACATGTGCTAGGGTCCTCTTCAGCTGATCCACCACATTCATTGGTCTCAGTGTTTGGGTTCTTGGGTAATAAGTGTACCTTTCTTTTTCTTGAACTTGTCCAATAATTACTTGGTTCTGCATTGGCTAAGGTACTTCTTTTCTAGCGATAGTGTTTTGATGACCTTGAAATGGAGGATTCCCCATAATTTCATTATTTGTGACTTCAGGCTGTTCCATCATCCTTATCTTGGCTCTGGTGTAGTAATTTGATTGTACTACTGACTTCTTAGAAGTAGAAGCTTCATTTAAGAACACTAACTCTTCATCTTCTACCCATGAAAACAAAGCATGTTTAGGAGCTATTTCTTCTTGTTGTTGTAAGGACATCCCTTACATCTAAGCCATCAAGACTAAATTTTGCATACTAGGGGATTGGTAGGCTTGAGTGTCAGAAGTACTTGAAAATTGTCCATCCATTCTTCTTTACTCTACTATCTTTTGATGTAGATTACCCATGGGACAATCTCCAGGCATATAAGCATTATTACAAGGGAAAGACCAGACTTTGGTGCCATCTACATAATTATTATGCCCTTGAACAATCTCCCTATTTGGATTAGGGGGAACAGTCTGTGAGGGTGTAGGGACTAACTAATTGGTTTGTTGGCTGAGGGTTAGTTTGTCTTTGATAAACCTGATACTAGTTTGGCTATGGTGGAAATCTATTTCCTTGATATCCTTGATATTAGGGTCTAAGATAAGGATTCTTCTATAGTTTTAGGTTAATTATCTCATTAGAAAATGTCCTTAAGTTGTTCTTGACATCATCCATCTTAGATGACTAGATAGGGACATGTTCTTTAGCAGGTTGTTGAGGAAATGTATACATAGACACAGGTGGGGCTATGGAATTAAGGGTTTCTTGAGGAAAATGTAAAGTAATCTTTGGAAACATGGGCATGGGAGGCCTTGGGGGCAACTTTCCAGCATCTATTAAGTTATTTTCAGCTCTAACTGCATAGTCATAGGCTACTGACAGAGTCTAACCTCAAAGTGACTGAATCATTCCTGATATATCTAAATTTAAAGCTTTAAGATAAAATACTATAGCCATACCTGGTAATGGTCTTGCTGTAACAAGAATTCTTTCTCAAGTCTTTTGAAATCTTGAATTGAAATCAGTCATTACTTCTTGTGGTGCCCTTTTAATAGTAATCAATTGTTGTAACAAAGAAGATTTATCAACCTTTTCTTCAAATCTTTCAAATAAAAGATCTCTAAGTTGATCCCATGTAGATATTGTATTTGGAGTCAAAGATCTATACCATTCCAGAACCTTCCCTTTAAAAGAAGCTGCTAACAATCTTATAGCCACATTCTGCTGTGTGACCACATGTATTACACAAACATCAAACACATACTTTAGATGTTCTTTAGGTGTTTTGAAATCTTGCCCACTAAATTTAGGCAGAGATTCTAGGGCATTTACTGGAATAGGATCCTAAGTGGCTAGTGGTATTGGGAGAATCAGAGGACCGCTAGTGTTGCAACTTACATAATTCCTTGGGGGTATAGGTGCTCCCATATTTGCTCTTGGTATTGTTATAAATTAATTGACCCTTATTCTTGGATTAGTTATCAATGGTGGTAAAAGAATACCTAGATTTATAGCAGACTGAGATCTTTTTATTGGTCCACAGCTCTGACTCCTTGTAGCTCTCTAGCTCATATGGTCTTGACAGAAACTTCAAGATGGTCCCACCAGGCATGCCAAAAATTATTGATGCTTAGAATTGTGTTGTTTCCAACACAAACAATGGGATATTTTAGGAATGTGGGACTTGTGACCTGAAATGACATCCAGATTTTAAAGAAGCTAGCTCTTCTTTATCTCAAAAGTATTGTGGGAAAAAGGATAGAAATTAAATAGAAAACACCAATGCAATGAAAGAATATCTAACTATGGCAATGCATCTGAGTTTAATTCCATCCTTAATACTAAGCACAGTGAAGCTATATTTAGGATTCAATTACATTAAAGAGTAAACAATGCATGATCAATGTAAAAGATTTAAACAATAGAATCAAAGGCTCACAGCTTAGACTATTTTTGTAGTAACATAGAAAATATCAACAAAGGCACAGAACTCAGTCTTCTTATTAATTTTCTAGTCACATAAAAGGCACATATACATGCACAGTTATACAAACTTTCTAAATCAAGAAAATAGAACAAAATCAAATGATATTACTGGCCATAGCAAGAAAGTCTAAAACTTCTTGATAACAATCTCTCACAAAAAATTATCTCTCTCTTCTCCCATCTTTTTCTAATGATCTCTGGACCCATATTTATAGCATCGGGCTAGCTCTAGATTGCCCGCATGCTCCCAACCCAACGGTTCAATTGAACTCTAATTAAACTAGAAGTTTTTAACAAAAGATATCTTTCATATCTCTAACATTGGCCTCTCTGCAAGTTCAAATCCTAATGGCCTAACCGAACTAGACTTAACTGGAAGTGTTTAACAAAAGATATGTTCTAGATCTGAAATGTTTAGTCTCCCTACAAGTTCATTAGCTGAATTAGATACACGTGACACTTTTCATTGTGAAACAGGTGAGGACACTTGGCAGCTTCCACTTGCCTCACTTGAAAACCATTTCATTATTCAAGAAGCACTAGAAAATGACACTTGGCAGCTTCTTTGACACTTACAAAAACACACGACACTTTCCACTGCATTATACTCTTTACTATGTCTTTTTATCTAGAGTGCTCTATCTTTGACATCTGTCACAGTCTGCTGTTATAAAACTTTATCAACTTATAGAAAATAGGACCCACAACACTTCTTATCTGAGAAGCTTCAAAAGGGGAATGGGGATAGGTGTCGCTTTCCACCTATCTTTAATAAATGACATGTGTCAACTTCTACTTGTATATAGAAGCTTTTAGATACTTTTTGAGAATCTTGTGGAATGTGACACGTGGCAGTCTCTACAGGGCTCTGGCTATACTATAGAAACATTCAATCCTCATTTTAAATTTACACAGATGGTGACACTTGGTGGCTTTTACTAACTTTAAAAACAAAACACAGGGCCTACCACAGTCTTTACCTAACAATGAAATAAAATGAAGAAACTACGGATGTTGACACTTGGCAGCTTCCACTAAGCTTTAGCTAGGGACATGTGGTAGCTTCCACTATTTTTATAAAAACATATTAAAACCTTTCATAGTTGCCACTTGGTGCCCTCCACGTGCATTGAGAAAATCTTATCAAAAGAAGCTTTTGAAACTCATAAGAAACTTGAAATGTGGATGTTGACACTTGTCATGCTCCACTGGGTTATAATGGGACATGTGGCACATTCTGTGCAACTTATAGAAATTATAAAATGTGTTTCAGCTAATGACACTTGGTAGCTTCCACGTGACTTTGATACTTAGACAAAATTTAGGCAAAAATGAAACTCGCACCCATGCTCTATATTAAAAACTTCACTGCCTCGAAACTAAAAGGCGTAGGGGCAAAACTTTGAATGCACAACTAAAGCTCAAAATAAAATGTAGAGTATTTTACTCTACATTAGTTACACATGAGGTAGTTAGAGAGGATATTTATGATGAGGAGGAAAAATTATAAAGAGTAAAATTATTAAGCTTATAATACTCAAAGTCCAAGGCATCATTATATCAGCAGACATCAATTGATCAAACACCCTATTTAGTTTCTATCACCCCTATTTTTTCCCATGTTTCTATTCATATAATTAGTTCATTTGGTCCTATTGCATTCACCCCAACTAGTCCCCCTCCTCTCTTGGTTCCCAAGGAGGAAGTTGATCCTATTTAGCCTATTTTTCAACTAACTTTGTTAGTACCAAAGGTAGAGGATCCCTTCTCTACGCTTGCATCCCTGACTTCCTCAAATTTTATTCCTCCAATCACTCCTCCCACATACACTCCTACTATTCCTATTGTTATCCCTTTCACTACTACTCCACCCCATACAAACTCTAAGATAAATTTAATGAATAAATTAAGTGGATCTATAGCCACTCACCAATTACATGTTGCATCTACAAAATTAAGTCTTCCAATTACCCCTCCTAGTCCTTCTCAAGATACCAATGTGATAACTATTAAAATGGTTGAGAAGAAGAGGAAAGAAGTATACACAATCCATCCACTACCACAATATGGTGAAGTGGATTTTTCCAAGACCATATGACCTTCACTCTTTGGTCCCATCTTAGAGGAGACTTTGAATCAAACATTAGGTGAGATAATGGGTGAGACTAAACCATCAGACACTCAACCCATGGACCCAACCTAGATAGTCCTCTTGTAATGGATAAAAGATATGCAATCAGGGACCTATACAAGGACTAGTCTTGTGATTACCAAATTAACCACTATGATTACATTTTTTTAGAAATCCAAACAACGTGTGCATAGGGTGAGAAATAGGAAACTAAAATATGACATTGGTAGAGTGGTCATTCTATAAGAAAGAGAATAAATGTTCACTTTAAAAAAGAGGAAAGATAGAAAACTAGGATAATCCCCATATATGGAATATTTTAAATCCTATATGGAAACACACAAAGATGTCATAATAGAAATACATGAAGGGATAAATATATAATAGAAAGTGATGGAACAAGAACTAAATTAATTAAGAGAATAATATAAAATTAGTCATGCTCTAGAAAAAATTGAAATGGACATCCAAAATGCATCATCTATATTGTAAAATACCATTGAGGCCATTAGTGTAATGAGGGCAGAATTGTCTCCCCACATAGAAGAGACCACCAAAATTTTAATTATTTTATGATATATTAGAATAAACTCAAATTCCTTATTATCTTTAAAATGGTAAGTTGTATTCACATTTGAGCCTAATGTCACCATTGAGGTCTATTGATTTCCTCAACTTGGTGGCCATCAGAACACAGAAGGCCAGGGAATAGTGTAATGCAACTAATGAAATTTTTCTAAAGTATTCATAACATGAGACTCACTCCTAGAAAAAATTGGATGAGATTAAGTTTCCTTCGGCAAAGGATTCAACAAGAAGACTCGTTGGCAAGGCCAATATTTATCATCTCTGCCAATAATCTTCAAAGAATTTCAAATAGGACATCCAAGGGAAGATAATAGAAGACATATAAGAGGTAGAACACAATTTTTATAGAAATAAAGTCACTGAAGTTTATATCTTTATATATAACTTCAAGACTACCAAAGATGAAAATGCAAGGCTCTTGGAGTAGGCGAATAAGGTGCATAGGCTTATGCTTCTTAACATGTTTATAAATAGATATCAACATGACATTGGGAACAATAACTATCAGGATTATGAAGAGAATAATAATGCTAGTGTAACGTCTTCCAATTCAATATAAGTATCAACTTTAGTGCCTATAACAACCTTGCCATCCATGAAAACACCTAGTCAACCCTGAGTTGAAGTCTAATTTTGTATGTATACATTCGTAGTTTAATTTCACATCACTTACACTTAGAGTATAAATGTAAATTTTATTAAAATATTGTGAGCATGTACACATTGCATTTCCATATATAGGCCAACTAATTTTGTCATAAATATAATTAGACACAAGCATGGAATTTTGAGACTAAAATTAGAACTGAGGTTATAACATCAACACACACACACACACACACACAAACACAAACTTACAAACTTGAAACCATTTCTATATGAGTTTAATATTCATTTCAATGGTTATGAATTAATTACATTAGTAGTTTAATAAATGAATTACTAAGAGGCAAAAAAAATAAATTCATTACATAATAACTACCTTAAAAAAACCCATAAAATAAAAAAGCACCACACATAACAAAAATAAATTGAAAATAAAAAAATAAAATTAGAACTTTCATTAACTAATCATCTTGGTAATAATAACACTTTGAAAAAAATGTTGACTTCCAAATAGTTTAAACTCTCATTCATTATATAAAAACAAAACCAAAATAAACAAAATAACTAACTTTTAAACTTTTATTTATTATATAATCACAATCCAAAAAACTAGATAAATAAAAATAAATAAATAAAACTTTTAAAATTTCATTAATTAATATTCATGTGATAATAATAAACAAAAATAAATAAATCATTTAACAATTCATTTATTACATAAAAACATAAAATAAACAAAATTTTAATTTTTTTAATTAATTAAGCATTAGGACAATAATAACAATAAAACTATTGAGAAAGAAAAAATGTTAATTTTTGTAATTTAATATTTATAATATTAAAACATAATTATTTAATATTAATTTGTATAAGAACTCTAAATTATAATTTAATTATTTAATTTCAAAATCTATAAAAATTCAAATCAGATTTTAACATTTATATTATGAACAATAAGTAACATGGTTTAAATATTGAAACATTTTAGTATAGGTTTATTATGAAAATAATAAAATTCCAAAAGGTTACATAGAAATGTAGTCAGTTGGTATTCATAACTTAGAATCCATACGAAATGATAAAACACCAGCTCAAAACATGACACACAAAAAAGAAACAATAATTAAATTTGAACAAGACACATCACTCAAAACTACATTATAAAATCAGAAAAAAAATTAAACACAAGATCTAGCACCTGAAGGCTGACGCAAAGGATCATCCTAGAGTGTAAAAGTGGTCCAAGTGGAAGGATCTACCTAAGGAGGATTTAAAATCACCCAACCATCAATGAGTTCTAGATATAAATTCATATTTATATCCCATCTATCAATAAACTTAATCTAAGCAACAATGCTAACTGAAGAACCCCTGTGAGAGAGAACCATATTGTAATTTCCATGTAGCAATGGTAACCTACATTTCCCCTCCTAAAATAAGGGGAAAAGTGACTATAAATGTGATAATGACTTTGATGTCTCTTTGGAGGGTGTAGAGGATGAACTTGCAATGGGCTATTAGGGAGCGTGGTTGACTATACAAGGAGCACTTCCCTAGTGATCTAAAAGTTCTTGTAGATAGTAAGCCTCCATGGAGATCTTATAAATTTGGTAATAAATATGCATATAGGCTAAATATATCACTACAACCTTGTTATCATTATAAAAAATACAAGAATATTTTGCATTGTTAAAAAAGGATTTATTTGTGGCTTTCCATAATTGGAAAAGAATAACCACTCTTAAAACATTCCATACAAAGATGATAGAAATAAGTCAATTAATTGAGTCATAAATAATGGAATGTCACTAAGGGAAAGGATCACAATGATAAGAATGATAAATTATGAATCCATTTTCAAGTGGATTGGGCTCTAGGACATGAATAAAAGGTATGTTTGAAGAACTCTAGGTGCTTGCAGGCAAGGCAATTTTGTTGAGAAATTCTAATATGGGAGAGACACTCCCCAAGAAAAATACCATCAAGACTAAGAACTATAGGAAGTGAGCCAACTTAAGCTCAAGATTAGCCTTGTATATTTGGTCAAGATAAGAAATCCATATCCTTGAGGATGAATTAAAACCCACTCAAATATGAAGCTTGTTGAGAGTAGAAGAGTAAGGACTCAAAATTCAATATAGGAGTTTTAGTGAGTATTTTATGAATGATTGTCACAATCACATTTCCAATCTGTCCACAATTAATGTGGTAGTTAAAAATATATTGGAGTATAATAGGGATACCAAATCATAGAGTGTAATTGATGGACATGTGTGGAACTTGAACTATTCTTTATTTTGCATTTTTTGGTATGTATTTGGCCTTTTTGACCATATAAATAGACTTCAGAATATGAAGAGTCCCTCCTTTGAGCACAATAAAAGGATGGAATATGAATTGACAATGATTTCTAAAACTCTATATAGTGCTCAATTCTATATGGATATGGTTATGATGTAATAGAGATTAATGCATATCATTCTAAAATAGTTTTTCTATGTATCTTTTATCATTTTCATGTGCACAATGAATACTCTGATTTCTTAGACTTTTTAATCATAGAGTTTATATTGATTATTTTGATTAAAATAAGTCTATGTTTCTTAGTATATAATCCTTTGATTTGAATATTAATGAATATATTTGGTCTAAATTTCCATATGTTGTTTACTTTTGTCACTTTTTGTACAAACTATACCTAAATTACCATGTTTTAAAGGGTTTTTAGGATCCTCTACTAATAATGGTGTAGTAAGCATGGAGTGTTTTGTTAAAACATTTTGATATGGTTACTAGGGAAAAGAGATATTGAAATATGGATAGATGAAATATCCATAATTTTGTATAATAAGTCAAAATAATTAGGAAAAATATGAAATAAGTGATTTGCGATCATATCTATAGATAAATTTATGAAATCTTTTGGTATGAATTTCCTAGATTATTAGTTGTGTGGTTATCTAGATTGGAGTATTATTATTTTTAACCAAGAAGGACAAAATTCATACCTTGGTCAGAAGAAAAGTTAGTCATATTGTGAAATCTAGATACTAATTGGACACATGCAATATATTATTGGGTCAATACTACCATTGATAATTACATCATAAAGTTTGATGTACAAGGATATTTAGATTTTGAAGCTACATAAGACCTATTTATTAGAGGAATCTATAGAAATTTCCTTCAATAAATACCTACTTTGATTAAGATGTTGGTTATGAAAAATGACATGGTGCATACACCTAGTAACACAGAGTAGTCACTTCATGTAATATGGGGATGTGTATGACGTAGGAGTGAATCATGTAAATATAGGTAGAACAACTTGAGCATGAACCTAGAATATGGAATATACATAGAGCCTAAGTGAGAAGAAAATTTTAGGCTTGGAAAGAGAAATGTGACAATGAAGAAGATAAAATATATTGCATAACCTAAATTTAACTGTGAATGGTAGGAATAAGGTAGAAGAATTTGAAGAGAGGTGATCCCAGAGAGAGGCCACACAAGATGTTAGAATTAAATAAGTCAGAGAATATGCATAGTAGGGAAAAGAAGGGCTCGAGAAGGAAAATATAAAATAATTTGAAAATAAAGATCATTTGTTTCAAGAGTACACATCCCCTAATTCTATTTTGTCACTACACAAAATAAAATAAAGTACAGAAGAAGGGATATGTGGAAGTTGGTTTGAATCATTTATAGATAAATTTGGTAAATTTAGCATAGAGACTAATAAGTCCATAGATAAAAAGAGGCTAAAATAGGTTGGATTATTTTCTAGAATAGTTATAAGACACCTATAAAGACTAGTATGTAAAACCTTATAGTAGAAGTTACTAGTGCATAGAGGCTAGTAGTATCAATTACAAGTGTGCCAAATATGGCATTTAATGAAGACATGTTTATATATTTGATGTAATTTTATGGTTTGACAGATTATGAATAATATTGGTTAACCTGTGACATGAAATGGTAGGTTAAGGGAGTAAAATATGAAGATGTAAAGAAGGGTGAACTCATAGGATCCTTAGTAGGTCAAGCCTTGTAGTTCATTTGTAAAAATGATGTTAATTTCCTAACTCTTTAACAACTTAAATAACAACCAATTGCAAAATTTTTAGATGAAAAATTTATTGAGTCAGACCATTTAAGATCTACAGAAGATTCGATAATGAAATAGATAATCGATAGAAGACTATGATCATAGATTTTTATATGTTATGAAAAAGATTGATTTTATCATGGAAGACAAACACAAGGCTACCTAGTTTGTAGAAGGATTGTGATCAAGAATAATATTTTTCATTGCATAGTCACAATTATCAAATAAACTTGATGCCTAATCAAATTCCCTATGATTTAAACAAATTAATTACTATGGAGATGCTCGAGTATTTAAATCCAAATTTGAGGTGAAAATAGATACTTTTCTCAAGAGAATGGATTAGATGTATGAAATTGACATGCCTAAATTTGGATTATCATGTATAAAGTGTGGTCAAGAAGGGAATCGTATGAATGTCCCAACTCAAAACATAGTTATATGAACTATTTAAAGTAGTAGGACACATAACATCAAAGTGTCATGTATTACAGTAGTATGTTCAAAAATCCCAAAATTTGTACTATAATGTTTTTAAATCAATTAATCATGATGAGAAGAGTTGTTGAAATCTATAGGAACTGAAGGAAGATATCACCAAAAATGTATTTTCAATTGTAATGAAATAATTTTCCACTACAAATCATGGAATCTTAAACTCGAAGGTAGAAATTACTACTGTGACACAAGGTATTCTTAGGTGGATGCCTTCTTTTCCTCAATATCAACCCCAAGGTCTAGCTAATTAGACATTATCCTCTTCACAAAATCAGTATCAGTCCTCATGGAATAATGTGAGTCCTCAACATTAACAATCAAATTGGGCTCCAACATCACCTCAGTAGTATTATGGTGGATATACTGTGAAATAAACACACCAAACATGATTTATTATACAAAAATAACATAGTTAAGGATTTCAACAAAATAGAGGAAGATATAGAGGAGGGCACCAGGGTGGATATTAGAGAGGTCACGATAATGATAACCAAAAATCTCACTAGCCCATTTAAAGTTATTTGTGTGGTGAATATAATCATTTCACATATAATTTTCCCACTAATCCTTATAGAGAGATGTATTATGTTTATTATAGATTTGAAGGACCACATTAGATTGAATATTCTCCAATATTATAAAATTATAGGAAAGACAAGCCTTGTGCAATGTAAATAGGATAAATGCATAACTTAGGGAAAATGCATTCATGAAATAAGTCATAAGACAATAACATGTAGAGCAAGGGTTGCATCTATTAGAAATGTTACGAGATTATGGAATCAAAAAATTGTATTAGGATAAATATCATAATATTATTACAAAAAATTATCTTTATTTATGAATTTGTGTATGCTCTTTAAGATATACAATAGTCAAATGCATCAAAAGGATATACCATAGTTATTGACACATAATTATATGGGTAGATTGTGCAAATTATGAGATAAAAAGGTGTTGTGACTAAATTTAAAGATTTATTGAAATAACTCAATAATATATACAATGAGGACATATCATAGAACATTACCAATCTCTTTCATAATATTCTAGAGTGCACATAATGAGGACAACAACATATCAGTCTAATATGTCAAAACTAAGAAACATTGGGATGCCAACTCATGTATGGACATTGAAATGATAGGATATGAGATTCATAATTAAGAATTTGATTTTGGAATTATGTCAACATGATTCATAGATATACTTGGGAGCATATTAATATGCCAACATTGAGCTATAGTCTTGTTATTCATTCTTGCAAACTATGGGAGTGTACAGATAATTGGTCGCTTGGAAAATGTGAAGTTTAAAGTTATCAAGATGAGTTTGTGAGGAGACTTTGAGGTTATCAACATGAAAATAACTAATACCCATTATCATACCTTATTTTTTAATAAATGTGACTATGATGGCTAGATAACTATTAACACGGTGCAAAATCAATTAGTGGCACACCCATGGGATAAGATAGCTTTATACCATTGAATAAATAAGAGATAATCCCTATGTTATTCCAAAATAACTATAATAAAATTTTGTTTAAAATAAGTGAAGATACAAATAAAAATTCTATTTGAGTTTTGGAATATCATTTTTTAAAACCATAGCTTGAGAAACACATCTACTCATAGAAAATAGTGGTTGGTCTTTAAGTTAGTGCTAACAAAGTCTCCAACTCATCAGTTTCAAATTAAAGGATGAACCTCTCCATTTCTATGATCCCCAACTAATTCTAAGGTGAATTTATTATATAATATAGGTACAACATCCATGGATTAAATAGAGCATACATAGGAAGGCATTTTACCTTAGGATTTTACATCTTCTATTAGTGGTGATTCAAACACATATATGTTGTATTGAGTTAAGAGAGATAATCTATTATGGCCTCTATGGATGAAATTCACTATATAATTTCAAGTTATACAATTTTATATGAATACATATCTAAATCAATTTATCTTTAGGTTGGAACAACATATACCTGATATATATGAAAGAGTTAGTGCAGTAAGTTGTGGTTTGAAAGAACTGCTATGACATGGTGGATAATTCATAGAAAACTAGAGTTACCATGTGAAGAATCTTAAAAATTTATATAATCATAAATTTAGCTACCACACAATATTAAAGGAGAGTGGACATTAGTTCAAGAAGGCCAATGTCTATAACTATATGTTCATATATGCATAGACATATGCTCTACATAGGGGGTTGATCCAAGATACTAGGTACATATTTTTTAGCCACACTCTAGCACCACTTCCAAATATGTGATATATGCATCAAGAGTGTAGGAGGAAAACTAAAAATTGTGTAGTATAATAAGATTTTATCAATACTTTTATTTTGTAAGATGAAAATTGAATAGTCTACAATTCACTATAAAACTTGAAAACTTTATTATGTTATGTGTGGGTAGAATAATTTGGAATTGAGAAGTAATCATCATCACACCAAAGAGTATCATGTGATTTAAATTTAGCAATTCAAAACTACAAGGCTATTAAATAGGAGAAATATTATATTAAATATTGGAATAGAATTACAAATGAATTAAATATACACGATGACAATGATAGGGACCTACATATAGAAGGCTTATTCAAACTAGAGTGAGAAGCAGAGCCAATAAAAGTTAAAAGTGAAAAATAAGAGGAAAAAGGATTGTGAAATATAATAATTATATATTAAAAACTCTATGAGAGTCACTACCTAGTAGATCTAACAAATATTATCAAGAACCATTTAAAAATATTTAGGAAAATATTAGAATAGACTCTGTACATAAAATTGTGACTTTGGGAGAATATTAGGTTCAAAATAAGACTTTTAAGGCATTGTAACTATTAAGAGATAATACATATGTATTTTTGAATAAGTTCATATAATTTAAAGGTTTAGATCCATCATTGAGGGAGATGCAAATTAAATTAAAATAATGTGATAGACACATTAAAAACACCCATACATATTGAATCTCAATATGAAGGTTAAAGTGAAGGCTGAGTTGGATTACATGCAAGAAGTAGGTATCATCTATATAGTAGAATAGGTAAATTGGGTTATCCCCATGGTAGTGTATCTAAAGAAAACTAGTGAGATTCAGGTATGTGAGGATTACTATGATTTGAATGATTCTTATATTAATAATTCATTTCCCATACCCTACATATATGAGGTTCTTGAATCAATTATAGGTATTAAGGTATATTCATTCACAAATCGAATTAGTGTATATACTTAAACTCCTATCATAGAGGAAGACTAGGATTACAAAACTTTCATAATATAATGGCATTCATTTGCACATAAGGTAATGCCATTTTGTCTTATTAATGCTTCAATGATTTTTTCTAGGGCTATGGTAACTATGTTTAAGATTTTATTCATGATTTTCTGGAGGTATATCTAGATGATTGGGATGTATTCTCTTTTATAAAATATCACTTGTCTAAACTATGTCTAATGCCAAAATGTTGTTGAGATTTACACAATGTGTTGAATCTGGAGAAATGCTTATTTTTCACTCCTTTTGACATTTTGTTGGGTCACATCATATATAGTGATGGAATCCTAGTTGACTAGGCTCAAATTATAGTAATAGTGGGGATGCCACCTCAAACTAGTTTCATAGCAATGTGAACCTTTCTTGGTCACACATGATATTAAATAAAGTTCATCAAGGGATATGTATCCATGTTTATGTCATTTGAAAATTTATTATGAAAGGATACAATGTTTGAATGGACACTATATGTCAAAAAATATTTATTTAACTCAAACAAAGGTTATACCATACCCAACATGCCCCCATTCTTTTTTTTAAATCAAAATAGGGACCTATTATCTTTGGGAATTAGCTTAGAGTCCTATTTTGGATGTCCTATAAAAATAAGGGCCTCATGTGTTGTGCCAAATTTCTTATTTGACAGGGATATGAACATACTACCTTTTGTAATCTTATGCTAATCTACTAGTTATCTTTAGAAGCTATGTATATATAGATTTCATCTCATCTTATTTGAATAAATACATTAGTGAAACTACTTAGGGAAAAAGGGTATTTAGCAATTTTGTTCAAGAATTTTGTATGGCACTTCAATTTTATAAATTCTTCTTATAGGTTTTGGTCTTCGACAATTTTTTTGGTGACTATTTTTTGTAATTTTAATCAATGAATCCCTTCAACACATTTTGATAGTGGACACTCTGTAATTTATATATATCAAAATAGTTTAGTTGTTTGATATTTTCCTTTAGAGGATTAGTTCAGAATGGAGCATTTAAGAATTTAGGGTATAGCCCTGTAGACACATTCACTATGTATTATAACTATTCCAAACTTACTCTTCGACAACTATTATTTGAGAATTGAGGCTCTAGTTTTACACTTTAGTTTATATTGGTCTTCAAAGACATTTCTTTAACAATTTTTCTTGGAAGGTTCCTTTGACATATTTAAGTCTTAAATAGTTTTATCTAGTAGAATATTTATGCATATTTTGGTCTTCAAAAAACAATTGGTGATTTTGTTGAGAATAGTGGCCTAACACATTTAGGTATTTGCTGATTTTTCTTGGTGGAAGAGTTTCAATAGTTAGGTCTTCAACAAAAGTGTTTAGAAACGTTTTTTGATATGATCGCAAACAACTTTATACCCTAACTCCTAACTTATTGATGAAACAACACTTGGAAAAGGGTAGTGATGTGTCACTCCTATTAGACATAAAAAAATTACCCCATGGCATACCCACCAAATGAGGTAGAAAAGTTTGAATTAAACTAAAAAATTGAAGTTATAGATGTTGGACATTAATAGTACATGAACTAGAAATCAATGCCAATGTTATATTATAGTAGTTTTAATGATGACATGCCCATTTAATCTCGATCTAACTTTTAAACTTGCATACTCTCCTATAATTGAGCCTTATCCAATAGTGTCTTCAACTGAACAACATACTCACAAGAATCAAGTGATAAAATTTCAAACCAGTACTAGCTTGACTGTAGAACATCCTCATCCAAGGCTTTTCAATAACTCTCTCTCCTTCAAGGTTCTCCATCAAAAAATTTACTGATTACATAGACACACTCTTTGAACTTGATGTATTCAACAATGACTATAACAATTACTCAATTTTATTGTGCACCATACACCAAGTTGATGTGTACACACATGAAGAGAACCTAAATATATCCTAGTTCCAATTAGCCATAAATAAGAGCTACACTTCAAAACTATGAAGCTAAAAGTCATGCCTTGTAACGACTTCATGTAATACTTGTTATTCACATGGAATATATCAAAAATAGAGTACCTATATCACCTCAATCATAATCCGATCACAACATGAATATATAGCAATGCATTTCAAAGGTACCTCTCTCTTTTTATTCTAGATATCATATGTGATCTACATAGAGTAATGGTGTGGAAGAAAGATATTTTTTTGAGAAGGAACGTAACATTTGGATACTCCTTAGTGAGATAATTGACTTGAAATACAAGTATCCCACACCAATAGAAAATTTATTAGGTGAATCTAGATTGAAATGGCCTTATTGAATAGGTTATTTGGTTGTCCAAGCATCAAATTACTCCACTTGGAGTGGGTTGTACTATTTTATTTGCTGAGGACATCAAAACTAATAGTTGATTTAGGACAAGTGATTGGAGCAAGGTTATGAGAAAAAAAATTTCACAAGGATAAGAGGCCTTGAGGATGTTACTTTTACATTGTCTTGCTTGATGTAGTTATGAGAATAATATACATCCATAATGGCCCATTCTAGACCCCCCCCTCAAAATTATATAAATAATAGGATATGTGACTCTTAATACTTCATAAAAATATATGCGTACACTTAAAATATTTTGTGAATCATTAAGGATATATACCCACATATATAGAGGGCCATTGATGAATTCCCTTTGCCTAGTATATCCAAGAGTATTAAAAATATGTTACTGATCAAGGGAAACTATATGTTATACCCTAACTATATATTCATCATGGTAATTGACCATAATGTTACACCATTTTATCTCCCCAAATATGTCTTAGACAAGTTAGTATATTAGGAAATATCCTACTATGGTGGGGCATAGATGAGGATATGCACAAGAAGAAAAAATCCTACCGGCATGGATCAGACCTAATTGTTGGAAGAATGTGATACATAAATAGGAAGAACTTCTATGACTTTTTGAAATATAGAGAATACTAATCCTTAGATTCATTTCCACACAGGGAATGGGACCTCCATGGACAGGTGAAAAACCACATCAAGGGATTAGGCACTGAATATCAACATGAGCCCTGTGATAATGACTTATTATTCCTCAATGATTATAATGATGATCAAGTCTTAGAGAGTGCATGATAAATGTATATAGATTAATAATTTATAAATATCATTCAAGGAGAGCCTTCCCTTTCCATAAAGGAGTCTCAAACTAGACTCCCATCAGCTAAAGGATGGGACACATCTGATTTATAGACTAGCAGACCTACACAATAGTAGGGGAATAAGGTTAATTTTATTATAAATCCTTTGTAACACTTAAGGAAGTAAATAAATAATGAAGGTTGATAGATACCTCACTTGGGGGAAATCAAGATGAGCCAATCTACCTAGATTCCTCAAATTTTAAGGGCCTTGCCCAATGTGACATTTCATCACATCTAGAGGTTCTTGTTGTGGTATCCTCAACCACCCAATTTATTTCTTATATAACTCCAAACACCGCCCGATATTATATAAGGAATATAAGGGCTCAGCCCCTTCCATATATTCTAGACATGAAGGGACCATCGATGGAGTTAGTTACACAAGAGGTAGTTGGAGAGGATATTTATGATGAGGAGGAAAAATTACAAAGAGTAAAATTATTGAGCTTATAATACTCAGATTTCAAGGCATCATTATATCATCAAACATTAATTGATGAAATACCCTCTTTAATTTCTATCACCCCCATTTTGTCTGATGTTTCTAGTGATACAATTAGTTCATTTGGTCCTATGGCATTCACCCCAACTAGGCCCCCTCCTCTCTTGGTTCCCAAGGTGGAGGTTGATCCTATTTAGCCTATTTTTCAACTAACTTTGGTAGTAATAAAGGTAGAGGATCCCTCCTCTATGCTTGCATCCCTGAATTTCTCAAAATTTATTCCTCTAATCACTCCTCCCACATACACTCATACTATTCCTATTATTATCCCTTCCACTACTACTCCACCCCATACAAAATCTAAGATAAAATTAATGAATAAATTAAGTGGATCTATATCCACTCACCAATTACATGTTGCATCTACAAAATTAAGTCTCCCAGTTCCTCCTCCCAGTCCTTCTCAAGAGACCAGTGTGATAACTATTAAAAAGGTTGAGAAGAAGAGGAAGGAAGTATACACAATCCATCCACTACCACAATATGGTGGAGTGGATTTGTCCAAGAACATATGCCCTTCACTCTTTGGTCCCATCTTAGAGGAGACTTTGAATCAAACATTAGGTGAGATAATGGGTAAAACTAAACCCTTAGACACTCAACCCATGGACCCAACCTAGATAGTCCTCTTGTAATGGATAAAAGGCATGCAATCAAGGGCCTATAAAAGGACTAATCTTTTGATTACCAAATTAACCACTACGATTAAATTTTTTTAGAAATCCAAACAAGGCGTGCATAGGGTGAGAAATAGGAAACTAAAATATGACATTGGTAGATTGGTCATTCTATAAGAAAGAGAATAAATGTTCACTTTAAAAAAGTGGAAAGATCGAAAACTAGGTTAATCCCCATATATGGAATATTTTAAATCCTATATGGAAACAAACAAAAATGTCATAGTAGAAATACTTGAAGGGATAAAAATATAATAGAAAGTGATGGAACAAGAGCTAAATTAATTGAGAGAATAATAAAAATCAGTCATGTTCTAGCAAAAATTGAAATGGACATCCAAAATGCATCATCTATATTGTAAAATACCATTGAGGCCATTAGTGTAATGAGCTCAAAATTGTCTCCCCGCATAGAAGAGACCACCAAAATTTTCAATTCCCCTAAGATATATTAGAATAAACTCAAATTCCTTATTATCTTTACAATGGTATGTTGTATTCACATTTGATCCTGATGTCACCATTGAGGTCTACCGATTTCTTGAACTTGGTGGCCATCAGAACACAAAAGGCTAAGAAATATTTTGATGCAACTAATGAAATTATTCTAACGTATTCATAACATGAGACTCACTCCTAGAAAAATTTGGATGAGATTAAGTTTCCTTCAGGAAAGGATTCAACAGGAAAACTCATTGACAAGGCTAATATTTATCATCTCTGCTAATAATCTTCAAAGAATTTCAAATAGGACATCTAAGGGAAGAAAATATAAGAAATACAAGAGGTAGAACTCAATTTTTATATAAATAAAGTCACTAAAGTTTATATCTTTATATCTAACTTCAAGACTACCAAAGATGAAAATGCAAGACTCTTGGAGTAGGCGAATAAGGTGCATAGGCTTATGCTTCTTAACATGTATATAAATAGATATCAATATGACATTGGGCACAATAACTATCTATATTTAGAAGAGAATAATAATGCTAGTATAATAACTCCTAGTTCAATATAAGTATCAAATTTAGTGCCTATAACAACCTTGTCATCCATGCAAAAACCTAGTCAACCTTGAGTTGAAGTCTAATTTTGTATGTATATATTCATATTTTAATTTCACATCACTTAAAATTAGAGTATAAATGTAAATTTTATTAAAATATTGTGAGCATGTAAACATTTCATTTCCATATATAGGCCAACTGATTTTGTCATAAATGTAATTAGACACAAGCATGCAATTTTGAGACTAAAATTAGAACTGAGGTTATAACATCAACATGTAACTATGAGTTTACATACACTTGGGGGATGAGATGTCCCATCCCTAAGTCTATATAAAAATGTAATTTCACATTCAAAAGGGTTGGAAGATTTGATCAATACAAGAAGAAGTCAAATTTTGGTTGTCATTCAATTGTGTTGGTATTTTCTCCTTCCACTCATGTGATATTAAGGTTTTTATTTTTCTGGTTGTTATAATATATTTATTTCAATTGTGAAAAAGCTAGAGATATATTATTATTATTTTAATTTATGTATGCCAAATATATATGTGTAAATGCTATTAAAAGTCATGATATCTTGTTAAGAAATTAATTTAAACTTTGTTATGATTCTTAGTGTGTATGAGTGCTTTATTTTGGTATAATTTTTCAAATTATGTGCCACATTGACCTTATATGACTTCTTGGTCAAAGCTATACAATTATAGTTAAGGGTGTGTAAGAGCTATTCTAAAAGAAGCAACATTCAGTTGAGATTATCTACTTTTCTATATCATCCCTCCCCAAACTTCATAACTATGTTTACATGTAAGTGTGTAATAACTACAACAAATAAACATCAATATGGAGAGCATTTGTCCACCAAGAAAACAACCTAAAAAGTGATACTTTGAGATCATATAACCTTATTTTATACTCTACCATTACTTCCATTTAAATTTTATTTGATTAAGATCTGTCTACTCTAGATTAGGTATCATCCATACATCTCACCCTTTTAGGTTTGATTTATCCACTAGGATTCATTTCACTACAATCAAACATGGTTAACAACCTACATGCTCTGATTGTTATTCCACCCCAAGTTTATTTAACCCATACCTAAAATTCATGCCTAAGAGTGGAGTTCACCTCCATTGATATCCTAAAATGTTAGAGGTTACCTTAATTTAACTTTGGTTGGTGCATAAAACCCATATCAATAGAAAAACATTGGCACTCAAGAAGGAGTGCCACTTGTGTGCATCACCTAGTGAGAAGTTACCACTTACATTGAGTTTCACTGGAGACACCCAAGAGAGTTACTAGGTCTAGGGCACAAACCAATCTATTAGTTTCACCCTTATTGATACATCAAAGGCCTAGATTTTCCTAGCTATTCCCAATATACTAAGGGATCAATCATTGTCTCCAGTTAGTAATATACATTCCATTAATCATTATATGGCCAAAAACACCCTTATTTAGTTAGATATGCCATTTTCATCCCAAGAGATATCCACAATTTACCTAAAAACCCATAAAAATATCTACCTTCTTTCGCTCCCTTAGGGGGAAGAACTATAGAGGAACACATTAAGTATTTGAAGGCTATATTAAGATTAATGAATGTTATTAATGAATATGTTACAAGTAGGATTTTCCTATATATCTTTTATAATGTTACCTATGATTGGTACCTTAAACTTTAATAGAGATTGATCGCTTCTTGGAATGCATGTTAGAGCACACTTCTTGCCCAATTTGGATAAGTTACTATCCTTAAACTAGATATCAACATTTTACCAACATAAAAATAGATATTAATAGGATAATATAGGCTTCCAATGCTTTATTATAGAAGATATATACTTGTGTTAACCCAAATTACAAACTAGATGAACCAATGGCATTAGAGATGTATAAAAATGATCTAGATCCAATCACTATGATGTTCCTACATAAAGATATTGCCACCACCAGTCTATCTTTAGCATATGAATAGGATATCAAAATTGATATATAGTTGAACCCTCAAATACCTAACACTTCAAACATAAACATTAGTTTTCTATATTTCAATCCAATCCCTCATGTCAATTGAAATGTTCTTGCTTTTAATTATAATCAACTATATACATTTCCTCCTCTAATGCAGTAAAAACCAACCAAAACTATGGTTATATGAATAACTAGGTATACATGACTTGTCATAAATAAAATAAACATCAAATCCCCTTTAATTTTGTAATTATATAAGGAATTGATTCTACCAAAGCAGAATTGGATTTTATTCAAAGATTGGTCTAGAAACCAAGCAATAACTTCCTAAATATGCATAGGAAGATGGACAACATTACTATCTAGAACCATGGGTTTAAAATATAAAATAAGACCTTCAATAGTCTTACTATTAATACATAACAACATCTCTACATGTTTATAGAGTCCAACATAGTATAAATAGCACTACCCAATTGGTGTAGAGTCCATAATACATCACAACATGTTGAAATTAAATGTGTGGAGTTATGTGTAGTGTTTGAAATCTTCCAGAGAGAAATGAGAAAGTAAGACTTGATGAATAATCCACTAGATTTATATCTAGAATATGGATCTTCAAACACAACAATGATATTTTAAACACATGAGACTTTCTTCTCAAAATAAGATGACACTGAAATAGAAGACATTTAATCTTCCAAACAACATTGATACTCCACCAAATTCAAGAGATAACAACAATCCACCTTCCCCTAAAGGGAATAAGTAGATCCATAATAAAGAATAACAATGCAAAATGAGGTACAATATTGTTGAAGACATGAATAAGATTAAATACAACATTACTCTTCATGAACTAGCCTAGATTATATAACAAAATAAGCTCCTATGGAAGTCTATCACATGGAAAGTGACTACTAAGAGGATAAAGTTTGCTCACACAAATATCATATACAAAAGTAAATTGAAGTTTCACCTTTCTTACTGAGCATTTAGGAAGAACATCCATAAAGTTTTAGCCAATTCTAGAGCTTCAACCATGAAGATGACTACTTCAGTTTTCTAAAAGTTAGGTTTGACCCCAAATCCATCCAAGAGAATGTTTTCATAATTAGATAAAATTGTGGTCATTATAATAGGAGAGATAAATGATGTGTAGATCCAAGTAGAATCTAAATATTGGAATACATATATCTACTAAGAGAGGGATGAACTAGTAGATTGACTAATTTAGTCATTTTTAAACTTTTAATGTAGAATAAAAATATATGCAAAGATCACATACACATAAATATGCATAACACTAGATATATTGTGGAAAACCTAATATGGGAAAAAACACCATGATAATAGCCTCTAGAATATACTATTCTAATCCAACCTCATAATAAAGAACCTCACTAGTTATAATATTTGAGGGCATTAAACCTAAGGAGACACCAATCCCCTAATTTAAGAGCACCTACTCTAAGGAAGTACCAACTTGCTAACTAAGCACCAACTCAGCACTTCTAATGGCACCCACTAATCAAATATGTATTATGGAGCTAACAATCCATATTATAATGTTGATTCATAAATGAATCCAAATTCAATTCTTTGTTATAGGTCTAGTATGTATCTACTCATACTCTGCACATCTATATATTTTCTTCTCTTCTACTTCCTTTTCTACCTGTCTATCTCTATGTTTCTATATTTCTATATTTGACACAATTCAATAACACTAGTAGCTTCAACTATATCCTATATGACATGTGTCTCTCTCTTTGTGTGTGTGTGTGTGTGTGTGTGTGTGTGTGTGTGTGTGTGTGTGTGTGTGTGTTTATGTATATAGATACACACATATACATACATACATACATATACATATATACATATAAATATATACATACATATATAATAATTTGATATATGTCTCTGTATCTTCTCTATGTTCACAGTTGTTTTCTAACACATCACGCCTGATTATGTTGGATTTTAGTTCTTGTCTTTAATAATAAATTTCCCATGTGTTGAACTCATGATTCACCACCAATATTATTGGTATCACTACTATTTTTAGCATATACTGGGCTCTGGTTTTGATGCACATGCCATATTACATAAATTTGATTGATTACAACGATTAATTTTATTATCTATGTCATATTTTATGGCTTAACAATAAGTGCCTCTGCTTGACCATTGGGATAAACATATCTTTAAATATTGACCATTGACCTTAAGTTTCATGTCATGATCTGATGGTCCTCATCCAAATTTCTCAACTTTAAAACACATCCATTGATCAAGTTTTGATGGTATCATGTTATTCATTAGATATTTATATGATTTTGAGATTTAATATTCCAAATTTAAAATGTATCAATTGGATCTTTTGATTTGAGCTCCTGCATGTCGTTAGATCATAAAAATTTCAAAAACTTTATCTCTATCTATGGTTAAACCTTGAGATCTTAATCTCATCTTGCTAATTTTTGAGTCTTTGGAATGAATACGCTCTATCTATCTTGTTAAAATAGCTCAGTCTTTAACTCACCTCTATCTCAATAAACATCAAACACTTTATCACATTGAATCCACTCGTTCTATTAGATATTTATTGCATGATCACATGCTCATTGTTATATCTTCTAACAAGATTGATCTTTATCTCAGATTAGCATTAAAATTCAACCACTTGTCCTCATCCCACTGCATCCTGAAATCTTGGAAAAAATGTACTCCATTGATCTCTTTGAGAGTTTCTCAAACTTTACCTTATGAAAATTTGACTATGGGAACCATTACAATGTATCTATAAGGTCAACTTTGCACCTTCATATCTTTTGCTTCATTGTACCACCTATTCTAAAATTTGGACCATATAAACTAGGAATGATATTGAAGAAAACCATATTCTCATTTCTTCCTAAATCCTTCTTGTGTGAGAGATATAGTTCCATTACTTTGCTCACTCATATTCTTCTACCACAAAGCCAACTATGCTTAGAACTGTCTGGAAGGCCAACTTTGTTCTTGCATAAATTTTGTTGAATTTAGTCACATGAATTGAATTTTAGCACATAAGACCTAATCACATAGGGGATTACATCCATATATCCATCTTCTCTTAAAACCTTCATATGTGTAATAAATGGCATCATCAAAATGCCTTCTCATCTTTTCTTGCAACCTAGAAATTTGGCTAAGTGTGGGAAAACATTGTAAAAATGTTTGGAAACCCAACTTGGCACATACATATCTTTTTTCACACTACATCACGTGATCTAATATTTAGCACATAAATTAATCAAAGAAATGAACAAACCCATATGATAATTTTTTATTGACACCTCCATGTGTACAAATTTTGACATCTTCAACATGATTACTTTGCTATAATTCAACCCTTTTGAAAGTTTGGCTAAGTATAGAAACTTGGTGAATTCTTTCTGAGTAGAAAACGTTGCATCCTCATATCTTCTACCACACTTCATTTCATGACTTTAAATCTAGTTCATAATCACTAGGGACAATTATGATCATAAGCATATGAAAAAATCCCTCAAACTCTTTCATATGTGGTAATGGTTACATCAACAAACTACCTATTCATATTTTTTGCCACTAGACCCAAAATGTCTAGATGAACAAAATAAAGAACCATATGAATTCCTCTCATGCACATAAACACTCCATTCATCTTTGAACTTTGATAGGATCCCTTGTACATCCTCAAATCACCATACTCAGACCTAAATATTAATGACATCTATAATGCCAATAACCTCCTTTTTGACATTAATGATAATCATAATGCCAATAATCTCCCCATTTATCATTGATGGAAAACTAGATGCTCTGATCTTATAATACATTATTCCTTCTCTGACATTGCTTTCATTGGTTTTTAATGAACTTAAATTAAAACATTTCATACCAAACTTGTTACCCCTTAGGTAATGGTACATTTTCTAAAACTCATCTTGGACACATGCTCTATTCTTTCAAACTTTTACAAAGAGCATTTTCACTTTTTCTCCCCCTTTGACATCAATGGCAAAGGGACTCTATGTCATTGTTTGTCTAAAATTTTCTCTGCCTTTATTAGATAAAGGAGTTTGTCTAATAATCTTCAACCATCAAATCATTATAAATTTTAAAAAAATGCATACTTGAGTTTCTTTTTATCTTTTATTCTAAGGATTAACAAAGATTATATGATTCTCCCCATGGACTCATTTCCTATCACTAAGATCTAGTGATGTGATGTAGGAGCCACCACTCCTAATTTCTTAGATACTCAAATTGTTCCTTCAAAAGAGGTTTGGTGAATATGTCTACAAGCTGATCCTTAGTTGGCACATATTTCATTGTGACCTCTTGATCTGTAACCTTCTCTGTTAAAAAGTGATAGTTGATTGATATGTGCTTAGTTCTAGAATTCATCACTAGATTATTTGATATATTAATATCACTTGAATTATCATAAAGAATAAATATAGGTGATTTTTATTCTACCTTGATGTATTTAAGTGTTTAATTCATATAAAATACTTGAGTGTAACATGCCACTATTGCAACATACTCTACTTCTACTATAGAAAGAGTAACTAACTCTTGATTTTTGATTAGCCATGAACCAAGTTTGTTTCCAAGGGAAAATGCACCACCACTAGTGCTTATTCTATCATCCACACTTCCTACCCAATCAACATCTATATATGTTATCCAAGTGAAATCTTCACTTTTAGGATACCATAAACCATAGTCAATTGTACTCTTAATATATCTAAAGATTATTTTTATTATATTAACATGTGTCTCTTTAGGAGAATCTTAAAATATTGTAACCATGCAAAATTCTTACATGATATCAGGTCTTGATGTAGTTAGGTATAAAAAACTATCTATCATTGATATGTACATAGTCTAATTTGCATCAAAGGACTCATCTACTTTGCTCAACTTGCATCTAGTTATCCTGGGAGTACTTACTAGTTTGTTGTCTTCCATCCCAAGCTTCTTGAGCATTTCCTTAGCATACATGGTTTGAGATATAAACATCCCTTCATTAGTTTGTGTTATTTTTAGATCAAGGAAGAAAGAACGTTATCCAAGCATAGACATATCAAACTCATTTTGCATTTGATTAGAAAATTCTTTTCAAATTCTATTGTTTTTACCACCAAAAATGATGTCAATTACATAAACAACAACAATCAACATATGTTCACCTTTTAATTTGAAGTACTAATTATTGTCTGCATATCCTTTATTGAATCCTTATTTTTTTAGGTATTGGTATAATCTGAAATACCATTCTCTAGGTGATTATTTTAGACCATACAAATATTTATTTAGTCTTCACACATAATCTTATTCATCTGATAGCTGAAAACCTTTAGGTTGTTCTATGTAGACTTCATCTTCTACTCCCATTCAAGAAAGTAGACTTAACATCCATTTGATAGACTTTGAAGTTATTATAAATAGAGAATGATATAAACATTCTTATGGCTTCCAATATAGAAATTGGAGAAAATGTTTCCTCAAAATATATGCACTCAACTTGTGCATATACTTTGCACACCAGTCTTGCCTTATTCCTTATAATAGCTCCATCCTCATTGAGCTCATTTTTAAAGACCCATTTTTTACCTATTACATTATTGTTTGAAAATCTTGGAAATAATTCCTAATTTTTGTTATTTTCAATTTGGCTCAGTTTTTTATTCCATGGATTTTATCCAATTATCATCTCTTCTAGCATCAACATAGCTCTTAGGCTTAAGTTTAGATGTTAGAGAAAAAATAAATTTCTCCTTATTCATTACAAATCTTCTCCTTATTTGAAATCCTTCATCTTGTTTCCAATGATATTATTCATAGGATGATCCTTTTGAACAAATATTGTAGGTGGATTTTCATTTATTTCCTCATCCTCTTCATTAGTTGCTTCTTCTAAAATTACTTTATCAGGTTTAACATGTTTCAAGCCTTATTCAACCTTGACATTCATGTTCTCTACAATATTGTGTAGCCTTTTTTTGTAAAATATATAATATTTTATTTGGGTAGAA
This sequence comes from Torreya grandis, assembly GCA_037957365.1. Taxonomy (NCBI): domain Eukaryota; kingdom Viridiplantae; phylum Streptophyta; class Pinopsida; order Cupressales; family Taxaceae; genus Torreya; species Torreya grandis. The sequence goes on along the minus strand of JARHVA010002471.1, from coordinate 646,098 downwards.
TAACCAATAAATATTCTTTCATCACATCTTGATTCAAATATTCCCAATTTGTCCTCTTTTTTCCTGATGTAGAATTTGATTAAAAAAACACTTTGAAATACTTAACAAATATAGTTTTTCCATACCATAGTTCATAGGGAGTTTTTTCAATTTTTATCCTCAGTTGAACTCTATCCAAGATATATAATACTATTTGGACTACTTCTCTCCAGTATCTCTCAGGTAACTTGGCCTGTTTTAGAATTGTTATTGCCATTTCCTTGACTATCTAGTTCTTTTTCTCAATAACTCTATTTTTTTGTAGAGTATGTGCTGTAGAGTAATGCATTTTAATTTCATTATTCTCATAGTACTCTATGAACTCATTTAAAGTGAATAATCCACCTTTATTATATCTTAAGCATTTGATTTTTTTACCAATCTCATTCTCCACCATGGCCCTAAAGATCTTGAATCTATTAAACCCCTATGAGTCATCCTTAAAAAAGGTTACCCATGTCATTATTGAGTAATCATTTACTAATAACATGAAGTATCTTTATCCTTTAGATCCTCTTATCTTAGTAGGACCATAAATATTAGTATGAACTATATCTAAATATTTTGCAGTTGCATACTCCTTTGTTTGAAATCTGACCCTTGTTTGCTTGCCTTATTGACATTCCTTGCAAGTAGTGTCTATAGATTTAGTTATCTTAGGGATTTGTATAACACACTTATTTGAGATTACCTTTATTAGGAAATCAAAACTGACATGGCCCATTCTTTTATGCCATAACCAACTCTCATTAATATTTCCTATCAGGCAACTATTACCATTCACTTTAAGAAGATTATAGATATTGCTTTCAATTATTTTTCCTTTTGCAACTAGTCTTCTAGATCTCTTTGACCTTCATCCTTCTACATTAAATGTGACCTTATATCAATTGTCACACATTTAGATGACACTTAGTAGATTATGTTTGAATCCTTCAACATAAAGGACATCATGTGTAGGCAATTTTCCATCTATGTTCAAGGTTCCTTTACCTTTGATCTTTACTGCAATGTTGTCTCCCAAGATGACATATCTTTCCTTACATTTTCTCACTTTAATTAATTTTATCTTATCACTAGTCATATGTTTTGAGCAAGCACTATCTATTACCCATAAATTCTACTCGGCATGGAGTGAATTTTGATAAATCATATATTAATATTTAACTTTCAACACATCCTTGGGTTTCTTATTTTTCTTCTTTTTCTCCTTTTTAGAGAATTTTCAACCTTTGTTCATATTAATAGGTATTCATTTCTTCTTACTTTGTGTTTTTGGTCTTAAAAAGTTTGCTCTACATTGTTTACCTATGTGACCAAAATTATTACAATTATAACATATTACATTTGTATCTGATAAGGTTGAAAATGAACTTCTTAAAAAATTTGTTCTCCTTTTAGGTAAACCTCTACAATCAATAGACCTATGATCAAACTAATTACAGGTATAAAAATAACCATAGAAAGATGAGGAATAACTAGTCATGGCATTTCTTTGTGCAGGATGAGGAACTCTTCTAAATTATGGCTTATTCATATATTTCACCCTTATGAAACGATCTACATTAGCTACCTTTGTCCTCTTCTTTTATTTAGCACTATTTTCTCCTTCAACTTTCTTTTCTCTTGATTCTCCCTCTGATTTGAATTTATCATATAGGTTAGCAGATGTACTAGTCATGATATTTTTTCCTACTTCATAACCAAGACCGAATCTCTCTTTTTAAGGCTTTTGAGAGTTGATCAGTTAATCAAGAATGTTAGATCCTCCTATGAAATTTATAATTTTTTCTATTTTTTCTTTATCTTTAACAAGTTTTTTTCTCAAATCCACTAGTTTTGCTTCTAACTTCATGCACTCATAAAATTTAGATTATAGTTCAAGTTTGACTACATCTTATATTCTTTTGGCCTCTTCAACTTGTGTATTTAGGCTAACCACCATCTAATCAAAATTTTCAAGACTTTTAGACATTTTCTCAATCTCCTTATGTCAAAGCTTTTTTTGTTTTAAGTTCTCTTTCTTTAGCTTATCTATTTCCTCTAAATCATAGATGATTCCACACTCTAGATCTACTTCTCCTTCTTCTTCATCTGAATATTTAACTTATTTATACATAGAAATTGATCCTAATGTAATGAATAGGACTTTCTTTTCCTCAACCATCAAGTCATAGTCATGGTCATAATCAAGACTACCATTGTCATCCAATGAATCATTGTTTTCTTTTGTATACAAGCTTTTCTTATTTTTTAAGAAATGCTTCTTCTTTGAATAGTAATGTTTCATATTTTTACTATCCTCTTTTTTATCATAGTTATCCTTTTTATTATAAGGGAATTTAACAACAAAATGTCCTAATTTACCATAGTTAAAGCATTTAAAGGGTAACTTTACTTTGTACTTTATATATCCTCTTCTTAATCTTCTGATAAAGTTGGATTCTTCTTCATTAGTCTCCTTAGATTTGGATGTAGATGCTTTTACCTTTACTAGTTTGGATGCTTTGAATGCATCTTCTATCTTGAAGGTATCTATTTATCCCATTCTCATCTCATAGGCTATGAATGTTCTATGCAAATCATCAATAATGAGTTTATCTAGATCTATTGCTTCCTCTATTGTAGATATTTTTGAGTCATATCTTGATGGTAGAGATCTTAGGACCTTTTTGAAAATTATAGGATCTTTCATCTCTTCTCCAAGGCCTTAGATTGCATTAACTATTTCATCTACTTTGAGGAGGTAGTCTATAATTTTCTCTTCTTAATTCATTTTAAGGCTTTCAAACTTGCGTTTGAATGTTTATATCTTGTCATGATTTACCTTATCATCACCTTCATAGATGTTATTTAATTTTTTCCATATATCTTATGCATTTTGACAATGCATCACTTTGACAAATTCTAAATTAAGTAATCCATAATGGATAGCATTCTTTACCTTATCATTGCTCTTATATTCCTTATTTAAAGCCTGATCATTAGGAGTTATAGTAGGGGATGTATGTCCATTTACAACAAACATCCATACATCAAAACCCTAATGAGGATAAATGACCTTCCATTCTAATACTCCAAAATGCATAGTTTGATCCATCAAATATAAGTGCTTTGTTTGAGGAAGAGCCTTATTTACTATCCATTTGCATTCATCATCCAAGATCTACCTGAGCTAAATAAGATTATTTTTAGGAACTAGGGATGTTATACCAATTGTTGGAACACAACTATCTACTAAGAGGAGGGTGAATCAATAGATTGACTAATTTAGTACTTGTTTAAATTTTTAATGTGGACTAAAAATATATGTAGATATCACATACACACAAATATGTATAACACTAGATATAACATGGAAAACCTAATATGTGAAAAACCACCATGAGAATAGCTACTATAATATACTATTCTAATCCAGCCTCACAATAAAGAACCTCACTAGTTACAATGTTAAGGGCACCGATCGTAAACAGACACCAATCCCTTGATTTAAGAGAACCTACTCTAAGGAATCACCAACTCCCTAACTAAGCACCAACTTAGTTATTTTAATGGCACCCACAAATCATATATGTATTATGGAGCTACAACTCTAGATTATAATGTTGATTCATAAATGAATCCAATTTTAATTATCTATTATAGGTCTAGTTTGTAACTACTCATACTCTGCACATCTCTCTCTTTTTTCTCTTCCACTCTCTTCTCTGCCCCTCTATATTTGTGTCTCTATATTTCTCTATTTGACATAATTCAATAACCTCAATAGCCTTAACGGTATCCTAGATGATATGTGTGTGTTTGTGTATTTGTGTACACACACACACACACACACACACACACACACACACACACACACACACACCCACACACACACACACGATCTAGGGATTTGTATCTTCACTATGTTCACACTTGTTTGCTAACAGATCACAGCCAATTTTGTTAGACTTTAATTTTTATCTTTAGCAGGTGCAAAGTGATGGAAGGATTTTGCCAAGGTACCAAGGAGAAACTTTTATGGCTCTATTGATTGTAGACCTTCTTGAAGATTATTTTTGCTATAGCATGTGATGGTAGGCATCATGATAGAACACCATGAAGATATGAATGAAAAATGTATAAGGATCAACTCTTGATATCAAATAAACACTTGAAAATAATACAAAAATGATAAAAATCATGATGATAATATTGGCATATGAATATGGATAGACTCAAGAATAATGTGCTCAAGGAATCACCTAATGAACACATAGATTGAGTTAAGGAAAAAATGTTAAAATCAAACAAATAAGAAAGTGAATAAACAAAAAGATTAATAAATAAATAAATAAACAAACAAACAACTTGAAATAAACAAAAAAATAGAAAGCCTAAAAATAAAAGCAAAATAAAGCATCCTAACAATGACCATGACCCAGTAAGGCAGAGCAATGATAAATGACTAGGCTTAGACAGGACAAATATTTTTGGATTTTTTTGAAATGTTATGAATGTTTTTAAAATTTTTGAGGTATCTTAACTTGTTAGAGAATGACAAGATACCTGATCACAAAATGGTGAGAGTATTTGACTTAGGTTGCTCACAAAATGGTGAGAGCGTATGGAAAGGAAGACTGAGGTGACCTAAACATGAATTGAGAAAGACCCACATAGTCCTAAAATGACCTCAAGTAATAGTAATTCCATACACATAAAAAGTGAGGAAAAACCAACTAGGTCTCAACAAGTTCTCAAACTTGTTAAATAACTAGTTAAATGAAAATAGTAATGGTAAGGTGATGCAGTAATGCATAGTAAACAAGTGTTGCCCGAAGTTTGCCCATAGTAGTTATAACTAGGATACAATGACATAAGTTAATGATACTAATTTTATCATAGGTGGTTATAATTAGTAGTAAGACTAGCGAAACACTAATTTTCCCATAGGTGGTTATAATCAGGCTCACATAAACAAACTTGATATGATGAAAGATATCTTACCAGATCAACTACCACACTACTTTAATATAATATCATTGTAAAAATAGATTGGATTCATTATTGAAACTTGATCAGAATCATCTCAAAAAAGGTGTGGGAAGAACCAAATGAACCAAGATTAAAACAAGATTGGGTAGGATGAGTAAAAATAGGCTTTGGTCTAGATAGGAATGGAATGGTTAGATGGCATGGTCTTGCTAAGGATAATGATGGTTTGATAAAATGGTAAGAGGGTTACCCCCAAGTGGTGAGGTAAATGGAAATAGATGTGATAATGGAAAATGGATATGTAACAATGCCAATAACATGGAAATGTGAAATGGTATGGTACATGTTATTGGCCTGGGTGTGGTTTTTGATTCTATTATTATTGTTGATGGGGAGATGCATGTCTAAATCAAAAAAATGATACAAAAAAAATACTTAATCATGTCAATCGACACTTGTGGGAGATTAAATGTCAATGATATGGCTATTTTGGTTGATGGTAATGGCTTTTGGAATGGTAATGGAATGGGGAGAGGTTGCACAATCCTTGTAGAAGATACTAAGATAACTTGTGTTGATGTTGAAGTATTCATCCTTAAAAACTATAGAAGGATCACAAATTAATTCAAACTGATCTATGAGGTATGCATAATGAATATTATAATATCCATGAACATATTCTTCTTTTGAATTTGATTCTAACTCAAAAGACTATAAATCTAATGTTGAGACTGATGTTGATTTTAATTTTGATGTTAAATCTAATGTCAGTTCAAGAATAAAACCTGAATCTAATTCTGATTCTTCATTTGATGTGTACTCTATTATAATGATGTCTTATTATATGCTTGGTATTTGATAAGTAACAACCTATAACGGCATGATGGGCTCTACAAATATCAGTTTGTCAAAGTGAGACTCATCTAGGATGGGAAAAAGGTGAAAAGATAGCTCCTTATAGACTTTCTTGTCAATAGGAGGTTCTTGAAAAATAGGCACATGGTCAAGGTAATGATTTTCCCAAAGTTATGTATAATCATTAAGAAGTGACTTGGCAAAGACTTGGTCATCAGAGTGAGACTCCTTGACAACTGGGATAAGATCAATAGGTGATTCATCATAGGCTGACTTATCATAAATGTTTGTTTCAACAAAAATATCTTGTATTGGTTGGTTATCTTAGCTTTAGTTTCTAATGAGTTGAAAAATACTAGTTATAAACCTAGTTTGGTCTTCAAATGATTAGATAGGTTGACATTTGGATGGGATTAGTAATGGATGAGGAATGACTTGCAATTGGATAATGGTAGGGCATTGGGGATCATGATTTTTAACATGAGACAAAAGACAAAGTCTTGAGTTGGTAATGATAGGGCATTGTGGGGCTTGATTGCTCACACAAGTCAAAGGACTAGGTCCTAGAATGATGAAGGGGTGTTGTGGAACTTGATTGCTCACACAAACCAAAGGATGAGATCTTGGTATAGAAATAGTATTTCTTAGATATTGTGAATCTTGATAGCTTGTATAAACCAAAGGAGGGTTAGGGGTAGTTGATGATTGGATAACAAAAGGATGTCATGAAACTTGATTTCTTGCATAGGCAAAAGCATCCAAGTCTTCCTCATAAACCATATCATCCCAGTCATGAGTTGGCTCATAAGTTAGTTCTTGACTATGTTCCATGTATTGATTATTTCAAAGAGGGTATGGATTTGTATCCTAAATAACATTATCTATAGTTGGGTCTTCAAAGTCCTCTTCACAAGATTCTTCATACCAATCAAGGTTTTGAGATAGATTGTAAGTTGTTTTGTGACTTTGTTCCCATGAATGATTAATATGAGGTGGATAAAAATCTATCTCACAAACCATATTAGCATCATTGGGGTCTTGAATAAAGCCTTAAAAGTCATTTTGTATGGCCATTCTATCATAATTTAGATTATAAGTGACTCCACCATAAGTAGTGAGACATATCTATGTAAATGCTGAAATCTCCAAAATAAAAAGGCTTAGAGTTCTACAAACTCTAAAAAACTATGTCCAAAGGACAAATGGTTTAAGCTTGGTCTAACTTGGTCAAAAGGTGAACTTATATCTCCAATGTGGTTTGAAAGTGGATATGTATCTTTAAAATGATTTATGCTAAGACTTGGCATAAAATAGCCTAATGTCAAATATCTAACATCAAATGTCATACACATAAAAGATCAATCATCTGAATAAAAATTGGCATGTCAAAGGTCAGGTCAAAGTGTTCCAAACAAGGTCTAAACTAGGAAAGGGAAAATTTTAGTTGCAAGGTCTTTTGTCCAAACATGGAGTCAAAATCTAGGCTCAAATAAATAGGCATGATGTGATTTGATTTAATCTACCGAGTTTGGAAATAATTTTGACATAAACTTGGGACATGGAATCAAACATAAACATGATCAGTTGGCATAAGGCATAAGAGAAAAGTCTCTTTGAAGAAAGATTGTGCTTTCCCAAATAAAGGCACAAATAATGATAAGGATAGGTATTGAACAAAAAAGCCATCAATAGTTTTTAAATTTGGGTAATCGATTAACTGAAGTTATGAAACCCAAAAGAGAAAGATATATGTATTAGCCCCATGAATTAAGGTCTAAATAGAAATTAATCAATGTTTGAATCCAAACTTCACAAGAATAATTAAAAACTCAACATTGAAAACTAAGATTTGACCAAATAGGCTAGATAAGATTGGATAGCATGACAACACAAGACAAAGGTCCAAATCGTATACATGACATGGTGTTAGGTTGTGGAGCTAAAAGCTTCACCAGGATGCAAACATGGAGGTTACTGAAGTGTTACAGTAACTGGCGTTAGTCAGGCCAACTGATGTTGGTCAGAGGTAGACCCAAAGCAACTGACATCGGTCAGGGATCAGCCGACGTTAGTCATCCCCAGTCAGACAGGGACTGACGTTGGTCACCTGTGTGTGTGAGTGTGAGTTTACATGTGGTTTCTAGAATTAGACTTGATCTATTCTTGGAAGATCCGAGTGTTTGCATGTGAAGACTAGTTTGAGTCTTGAGTCTGAGTCTCTAATTATTGTTTGTATGGGATCTATTTATAGACATATGGGCTTGTATTGTAATTAAGGCAAGGAAGAGATCCTTCCAATTGTAAGATCTTTGATTTGCAGGTTGTGTAAGATCAGGGTTGATCTACATGGTAAGTATTATCTCATTGATTTACAGGTTGTGCAAGATCAGAGGAGATCTACTTGAAGTACTTTGAGTACTTGGACTAGCAGTATTGTTACTGACTAGTGGAGGTGAACAACAGATCTGTGTTTGAGTTGGTTATTGTGACCGTATTTGAGGAGAGTGAACTCTTGAAGAAGAATTACTGTACACCAGGTGTGGAAAGCCTGAGAGGTGTGGAAGAGTGTGGCATCTATTCATTGTATTCTTTTTTGGATGAGTATTAATACATATTGTATTGTCTCTCATATTTTGTGTCATTTCTGAATTCTAGTTACTTGTTCATTCTAGTATAATTCCATGTTTAGTTGCTTATACAAGGTAATCATATGTACTCTTATAGAGGAGTAGGATCCTAACAAGTGGTATCAGAGATTTTGGTTGGGTTGACTAACAGGTTGTATCAGATCTGGTTAGTGTTTGTTGATTACAGGTCACTCACAGGGGTTTCTATTTGAGTGGGAGTATAACAATGGCAGAAGAAAGTAAGCTATGAATGGAGAATTTTATTGGCAAGAATTATCAATTATGGAGGATGCAGATAGAAGATTATCTGTATCAAAAAGATTTGTACTTTCCTTTGGGTGGGGTTGCATGCAAGCCCATAGATATGAAAGATGAAGAATGGAAGGTTCTTGATCGAAAGGTTCTCAGATCTATAAGGTTGAGCCTTGCATCGTCTGTGATTTCTAACTTGTCACAAGCAAAGTCAACAGTTGAGTTAATGAAATCTTTGGCAAATTTATAAGAAAAACCCTCAACTTTAAATAAGGTATTTCTTATGAAGCAGTTATTTAATTTGCAAATGTAGGATGGTGGATCTGTACATAGTCATCTTAGTGATTTCCATGGTTTGGTAAACTAGTTAAATTCAGTCAATTTTGTTTTTGATGATAAAATTAAGGCACTCTTAATCTTATGTTCTTTACCTGAAAGTTGGGATAGCTTGGTAATGGAAGTTAGTAATATTGTGTTTGCTTCAAATATCTTAAAAGTGGATGATGTTGTTAGTGTAATCTTGAATGAAAAAATTTGCAGGAAAAGCACAGGGGAATCATCAGGAAATTCTTTGAGTGTTGAAAGCAGGGGAAGGCAAAGTGAGAAGAGCAAACGGGGGAATTCAAAGATGGGCAGGAGATCCAAATCTAGAAGTGGCAGTGTAATCTACTAGAATTGTGGAAAGAAAGGGCACATAAAGAGAGATTGCTGTGAAAAAGGAGATCAGCATGAAGGACATTTAGAAGCAGGTGATGCAGGTATTGTTGCATAGGATGCTCTGGTATGTTCCTTGGATAAAGTAGAATCTTGGATTTTAGATTCTAGTGCCTCTTTCCATGCATCCCTAAATAGAGATTTTTTTCATGAATATGTCCAGGGAGACTTTGGAAAAATTTATTTAGGGGATGGTAAGCCTTGTCAAATGGTTGGCAAAGGGAAAGTGAAGCTGAAATTGCAGACGGGCAACACATGGGTGTTGGAGGATGTCATGCATGTCCCAGTCCTGGAGCAGAACTTGATTTCTATAGGAAAGTTGGGTGATGAGAGATGCACAATAACCCTCACAGTGAACTCTTAGAAAGTTTCCAATGGTGCACTTTTTTAGCAAGAGGTAAGAAAGTAGGTACTCTTTATCTATCTACTTGTATTATTGATTCTCCTTCTGGTTTATCTACTTCAGCTGTAGATTTAAAGATGTGGCTCAATAGGCTTGGTCACATGAATAAGAAGGGGATGCATGTTCTTAAGTCAAAGGATATGTTTTCAGATTTGAAAAGCGTGGATCGAAATTTCTATAAGCAAAAGAAGAAAGTGACATTTCTTGACACTGGGTCAATAAAGAAGGTGGTAGCTTCTGTTGGAGGATCATAGTATTGCATAAGGAAGAAATTTGATGTTTTTGATCAAAATAGGAAAGCCTTGGTTTTCAAGGAAAAGATGATGGACAGAGATCAGCACAAGGGGCTGAATAACTCTGAGCAAGGCAGTATGGACAAGGGTATGATCCAAAAGGAGCTCGTGGGTAAAATTCATCGCTCTCAAGAAAACACAGTTACTAGTGTCATTCAGGTGAGAACCAATGTCGAACAAGCAGGTACCAATGTTAGTCATGTGTAGACCAAAGTCGGTGGTGTTAGGCAGGCTTGTTACCAGCATCGATCAGGGAACTGACGTCAGTGACCAGGTGGACACCGATGTCAGTCATAGGACCAAAATTGGTGAGGTAGACATTGGAATCCATTAGGGAAATGATGTTGGTAGTCAGGTCAGTCACATGGAACTGACATCAGTTAGGTGCAGACTGAGGGGTGACCGATGACGGTCACTGTTAGATAGATTTTGGGCAGACATCAAGCTGTCAAGGAGTCTCAAACACCCATAAGGAGGACTGAGAGGGTAAGTAAGCCTCAAATTCATTATTCCCCTTCTTTACACTACTTATTGCTCACTGATGGTCAAGAACTAGGAAGTTTTTAAAGAAGCAGAGCAGGTAGAATCTAGGAAATACTGGGAGCTTGGCATGGATGAGGAATGTGATTCCTTGGAGGAGAACCAAATGGGAGATTTGGTAGAGTTTCCAGCTAGAGAGAAAGCACTAAAAGATGAATGGATTTCAAGGTTGAAGAAGAGAGAGAATGGACATGTGAGATGGAAGGCCAGGTCATATGGTCTTGAGTGGGCTACAAGACAATGGTGTGACCATTGTGTGTACTTTACCAAGTTGGATAATATTAGCTACATTATCTTATTTCTGTATGTTGTGTATATGCTTGTTGCAAGGTGTCACATGTAAGAGATTGCTGAACTAAAGGTAAATTTAGTTCAAAGGATTGCCATGAAGGATTTGGAAGAAGTAGAAATCTTTGGCATGAGTATGTCTAGAGACATGGAAGATCACAGGTTGATTTTGTCTCTAGATGATTGTGTGAATCAGGTTGTGGCATTGTTTGAGATGTAAGTTGCAGAACTGGTATGCACACCTATGGAAGGATAGTTCATAGAACAGTGTCCCAATTCACATGATGAGGTTGAGTACGTGAGTACTAAACCTGATATTTCCCAAGCAGTGGGAGTTGTCAACAAGTTTGTATCCAATCCAGGAAAGAAGCACTGTAAAGCTGTTTGATGGATTCTTAGGTATCTGAGATGGGCCAGTAGTAGGTATACATGTGATGCAAGGTCAAGCACTTCTCTACATGGGTTTGTATGATTGGATGTGATAGGATACTTGGATGATAGGAGGTGCACCATAGGGTTTGTGGTGGTTGGTCTTCAAGATTGAGCTTAAAGAGGGATACAATGCCAGGAAACAAATTAGAAGACATTGTTATATAGGTATAGGTGCATCTGTTTATCTCCAAGTGGGAGATTGTTAGGTTGTGGAGCTAAAAGCTTCACTAGGATGTAAACATGGAGGTTGCTGAAGTGTTACAGTAACCAACGTCGGTCAGGCCAACTGATGTCGATCAGAGGTAGACCCAGAGCAATCGACATCAGTTAAAGATCAGCTGACATTGGTCATCCCTAGTCAGAAAGGGACCGATTTCGGTCACCTATGTGTGCGAGCGTGAGTTTGCATGTGGTTTCCAGAATTAGACTCGGTCTATTCTTGGAAGATCCGAGTGTTTGCATGTGAAGACTAGTTTGAGTCTTGAGTCTGAGTCTCTAATTATTGTTTGTATGGGATCTATATATAGACCTATGGGCTTGTATTGTAATTAAGGCAAGGAAGAGATCCTTCCAATTTTAAGATCTTTGATTTGCAGGTTGTGAAAGATTATGGCTGATCTACATGGTAAGTATTGTCTCATTGATTTACAGGTTGTGCAAGATCAAAGGAGATCTACTTGAAGTACTTTGAGTACTTGGACTGGCAGTATTGTTATTGACTGGTGGAGGTGAACAACAACTCTATGTTTGAGTTGGTTGTTGTGACCGTATTTGAGGAGAGTGAACTCTTGAAGAAGAATTACTATACACTAGATGTGGAAAGCCTAAGAGGTGTGGAAGAGTGTGGCATATCTTCATTGTATTATTTTTTGGATGAGTATTAATACATATTGTATTGTCTCTCATATTCTATGTCATTTCTAAATTTTAGTTACTTGTTCATTCTAGTATAATTTCGTGTTTAGTTGCTTATACAAGGTAATCATATGTACTCTTATAGAGGAGTAGGATCCTGACACATGGTTTGAAATAAATGGTTTTGATACAATGGTAAACAAGTATTAAAACAAATTGAGTAGTCTAATGATGTAAGCATACTTGAATAATGTGGTATATGTTATGCTTCAAAAGACTCAAAGGCAAAATGGTTTGACATGATTTGGGTAGCATACCACTGCCCTCCATAACTTAAATGACATACACAAACAAGTTTATCAAAATTTTCAAGGCACAAGTGTGGTGTAAAACAACTAATATAACACCTCTTTAAACAAAAGAGTGATGTATATACAAAGTGGTTTTGACATGGTTTATATAAAAACAAAAAATATTAGTCTCAAAACATACAAAATAAGATAAATGACCAAAATACACTAAGTATAATCATCCAAATCCTAGCAAGGGTATGACAAAATAGGGTTGACTAAAACTATCAAGTTTTAAACATTTCTAGGGGAATAAATTACTTAATGACTTTCACATCAAATGATTCAAAAGACAAGCATAAAAATTGGGTGAACATGGCATTGGCTAGTTATAAAAAGGCTAGTCCTTTTTACAGCCACTACATCTTATTATTTGCTTAGTGTATTGTGATGTCCAAATGTACATACATCTCATGTGCAACTCAGAAGTAGTAAATGAAGTCAGTGCTGAGAGATGAATCCATAAGTCAAAGCTTCCATAAAGAACTCATGGGAGGTGATGAAGTCCCCCTCACAAGCCAATTTTGCATAAAAATAAAGAAAGCATGAAAGTAGAAAGACTTTAGGGTCATTTTCAAGGTCACCCAAAATTTGACGAGTTTTTGGGGAGTGATTTAAATTACTTTCTTTCTAACCTTGGACTTGGCTACTTGCAATAGGAATGGTGCTTTTGATTCTAAGGTTTCCCTAAAAGGGACAAATGGAAGAACATAGACACAACATTCCTCTTTTTTCCAAACAAAATATTAATCTAAATAACCAAGTAAATATAAAAAGCTTTGAAAAGGTGAGTTCATTTTTAAGCCCAAGTGAAAGATTTGATGATGTTCTTTTGACCCCTTGGTCTTAAGATTGTGAATTTTGAAAACATTCATCTAAGCATCTAAATTTTTCATTAAATACCAAAACAAAGTTCCTAATTGATATTTAAACGTGTAAAACGTGATTTAAAACATGTTTTTAGCAAATTTCAAGCTTGGTCCTGCAACACAAATGTCAGAATGTCCCTTAGCTTAGAAGATCTTTTTGGTTTGAAATAATAAAATTTATAAAAATAGCTCTCAAGTCTATGTTTTAAGAAAAACACAGTGACCGACATCAATTTATATAACCAATGATGGTTACATTTTCTAATTGATGTCAGTTATCCAACCGACATCAGTTATACCAATGTGATTAACACAAGTATACAATTGATGTAATTTTTAATAACCAACATTAGTTAAGATATGAAATCGATGTCAGTCTTACTTACTGATGTCGATTACTATGTAAAATTGTGGAGAACAAAAATGACAAAATAAAGTTAAAAAATCAATTTTCAAGAGTTTTAAGGATCTAAATAAATATTTTAAAGTTGAAAAATGATCTTATTTAGGTGTGATATGCATCTAGTCCCACCAGGCATACCATTATGTGATATAATAATTTGACTCAAGAGAGGATGATTAGTATTGTGTTAATTCCAAAATGAAAACAAAATGAAAGAAACACACTAACTAGCATAACATCTCTAGGCTTAGACACTAAGGAGAGCTTAGTTAATAAAAATAAATGAAAAACTCAACTAAAAAGTAAGGAATAAAATACAATAATTATTTCACCTTCTTTGGATGCTCCAAATGCCTTTGTAGTAGTAGCTTACTCAGTTTTTTGCTAATGAAGTCCTTGACAATGGAAGCTTGGCTATCTCCATCTCTCTTTAGCACCTTTGGCTTGTGGTTTGGCTTGGCTTAGAATTAATTTGGCATGATAAAACTAGTTTCTTGAATCTTTTATAACCAATTTGACATTTTAACTTTGCATTCTCAAGTCTTAGAAATGATGTGGTATGGCCTCCTATTTATAGATTTTTGAGGATGTCTAGAATCAACCTAGACCATCCATCCTGAGATTGAGATGTGTGGTTGAGGATTAATTCAATTTTTAGAATTAAGTTTATAATTATCCTCATCATTAAATTAGAGGAATTGGTGATTAAGAGGCATGGAGATCATCATGGAAGGCATTGATGAGGCATGGAAGGCATGAATCCTGATATTTGTGGTATTTATGGCCTAGGGATGTCTTCCCAAGAAATGAGGTCACCTGATGATGAAGATATTCAATATTAATTTTAAAAAATAATTATTCAACAAGTTTCCATGGAATTCTTGATTAGGCCTTGATTTGGGTTAATTAGCTCTTAATCATGATTAAGCACTTTGTGCATAAATTACTCAAATTGATCAAAATGCCTTGTTATTAGTCGAAATTTTGATTGGACTAGAATTAGAAGGTAATTTCATATGCATTGGATCCATATTTTCATTTATGATTTTACCAACAACAAATAACAAAGGCACATGTCTTGTATAGAAGATTTGATAGGAAAGAGCAATCTAGAGCACCCAAGTGTAAAATTGGCATTTTGACTCAAAATGATCTAATCCAAGTTAGTTGGCCCATAAGTTGAATTGACCCATTTAGGGATACCCTAGAAAAAATTGGCACATGAATATGTCAATTTCACATCATTTAGTGTGTTTTAGTGTTTTTTGACCAAATTGTGTATTTTAGGTGGAAATTGGTCAAAAGCGTAGTTGGAGGTTATCGATGGCTATATATATATATATATATATATATATATATATATATATATAAAAGCATTTGATCTAGGGATCTATAGCTTCACTATGTTCACACTTGTTTGCTAACACATCACACCCAATTTTGTTGGGATTTAGTTTCTATCTTTAACTATAAGATTCCTACATCTTGAAATCATGCTTCACTACCATGATTCTTAGTCTCATTAATATTTTTATCATATATTGGGTTCTAGTTTTGATATACATGCCATGTTACATAAATTTGATCGATTACAATAATCAATTTCATTATCTGTGTCATATGTTATGACTTAACTACATTTTCCTCTGTTTAACCATTGAGATAAATATATCTTTAAATATCAATCATTGATCTTAAGTTTCACACCATCATTTAATGGTCCTCATTCAAATTTCTCAACTTTAAAATGCATCCGTTGGATCAAGCTCTAATAGGCTCATATTCTTCATTAGATATTTATATGCTTCTAAGCTTTAATGTTCCAACATTAAAATACATCTATTGTATCTTTTGATTTGAGATCCCACTTACCACTATATCTTAAAAGTTGCATGAAATTTATCTCTATCTAGATTAAACCTCAAGCTCTTAATCTCATCTCACTACTTCTTGAGTCTTTAGAATGGATAAGCTCTATTTATCTCATCAAACTAGCTCAATATTTAACTCACCTCTATCTTGATAAACATTAAGCACTCTATCCCATTGAGGTCACTTACTCTATTAGATCTTTATTGCAGATCACATGCTCACCATTAGATCTTCTAATAAGCTCAATCTTTATCTCAGCTTAACATTAAACTTTGACCACTTGTCCTCATCTCATTAAATCTTGAAATCTTGGAGAAAACGTGCTCTATTGATCTATTTGAGAGTTGATAAAAATTTACCTTGTGTAAATTTAACCATGTATAGGAACCATTGTAGTCTATCTATAAGGTCAACTTTTCACTTTCATTTCTTTTCCTTCACTCAACCGCCTATTCTAAAATTTAGACCATATAAACTAGGCATAATCCTGAATAAACTCATATGTTCATTTCTTATTGAATCTATTATGCATGTAATATATAATTTCATTAATCTAATCACTCAGATTATTCTACCATAGAGCCAACTATGCTTATAACTACCTAGAAGGCCAACTTTGTTCTTGCACAACTTTTGTTGCACTTAGTTACAGGACCTAAATTTTAGTGCATAAGATCCACTCATATAGGGGATTCTATCCAGATATTCATTTGCTCTTAACAAATTCATACGTGAAATATATAACATCATAAAAATGCCTTCTCAGCTTTTCTTGCAACCTATAAATTTGGCTAAGTGTGGGAAAGCATTGTATGAATGCTTGAAAGCCTAAATTTGCACATGCATATCTTTTAACATGCTACATCGTGTGACCTATGATTCAATGCATAAAAAATAGGCACAAAATTAAAAAACCCATATGATCATTTTTCCCTGATACCTCCATGTGTGCAAATGTTGACCTCATCAGCATGTTTACTTGGCTTTACTTGAACCCTTTTGCAAATTTAGCTAAGTATAGAAACTTGGTGAATTCTTTCTGAGTAGCCAACTTTGCATCCTCATATCTTCTACCACACTTCATCACATGAATTTAAATATAGTGAACAATAACTAGGGACTAATTTGATAAAAACCATATGAACAACTCCCGTAGACTCATCCATACGTGGTAATGGTGACATCAACAAACTACCTATTCAAATTTTCTACCACTAGATCCAAAATGTCTAGATGAACAAAATGAAGAACAAGATGAATTCCAATCATACACACAAGCACTCCATTCATCCTTGACCTATGATGGGATCCCTTTTAAATCTTTAAATCACCATACTAATCCTTAAACATTAATGACATCCATATTGCCAATAGTATCCCTTTTGACATCAATGACAATCATATTTTCAACACTGAACCATAAGTGTAAATAATGCTCAACATACTAATAATAGATATTATATAAGGATACATACTCCTCCTTAGAAAATACTAGTTAAAGACATTAAATGGGTATGTAAAAATAGACTTATCTCACATTTGGTTATTATGGAGAGGTATTCTAGACTAGATTTGAATTGATCGAGAGGCAAGAATGAAGCACCTAATTATAAAATACAATATAAATAATGAATAAGTAAGTTATAAAACTCTTAACTTTGGGATTTATATCTTCACTACAAAGCATGAAGTAAAATAACTAGAAGTATAGAGACCTTCCCAGTTGTGGACCCTCCACTTTGATGGTGTAAGATCCAAGCAAGGATTACATGTCAACATAGAATTGGTGGACCCATAAGGTACGAAATACCTAAAAAATATACACACCAGTTATTTTTCACCAATAAAAAAGTGGAACACAAAATACTAATATTAGGACTATACTTTGATCTCAAAAATAACATCAAACAACTATTGATTTATGGTGATTCAGATCTAGTAGTTTATTAGGTCAAAAATAAATACTAGTATAAGATATCATATTTGAAAATGTCAAAAAATAGAGCATGGGATTTTATTAAATATTTTGAATCCTTGAACATAATGGTTGTACCCATATATAAAATTAAGTTTTTGATTCATTAGTTACCACATAAGCTAACTTGGCACCCATATAAGAGTCCAAGGTATAATGATTCTTCATTGAGCTAGTACCTTGTCCATTAATTCTAGACAATGTACAAATTTTCCAAGTTTTTGATGATGACCAAAAAATTGTCTAGTTCTTGACTAACTCAGGACAATTTGAGTCTCAATTTATTAATCACAAGGAAATTAGTTACCTATGCCAAGAAGAATTAGGAGTTATTCAACTAAGGGAAAATAACCTCCCTTTGGGAATGGTTTCCTTAGAAAGGATGTTTGATTTGGATCCTAAAGCTCAAAAATAAAGGCAACCAAAAGTAAATGAATCTGAGTTCAAAAAGGAAAATCTAGGAGATGAGTGTAACCCATGATATCTCAACATTAGTCTCAACTGTATTCTAAAAGAAAGACATAAAATGAAGATTTTGCTCACTCAATAAAAAAATGTTATTGCATAGACATATGAAGACCTAAAGTTTTTTGACCCAAGGTTCATCACTGATATAATTCCATTGAATTTAGACCATAAACCATTTAGTAAGAGGAAAAGTCCAATATAACCTAACTTGGAACCTTTTATTCAGAAATAAGTGGAGAAATTACTGATTGCAAAAATAGTTTTTCCTATTAGGCATTCTACTTGGGTAGTTAATTTAGTCTCAATTAGGAAGAAAATTAAAGAGATCAGCATATATGTTGATTTCATAAACATAAAAAAACATCTGAGAAAGATAATTATCCATTACCTTCTTGGATGAAGTCATCCAAATAGTGAGTTGCTCAAGAATGATGTGTTTCTTGGATGGGTTTTCAAGGTATAACTAGGTGCTAGTAGAATTAAATATAGAATTAAGACATCATTCACCATGAATTAGGGTACTTATGCATATAATAGGATTCCATTCATCTTGATTAATGTAGGTTTCACATTTTAGTGAGCTATGGAAAAAGCCTTATAGGGGATGATAGGAAAATGTATAATTATCTATATGGATGAACTTTTAGTCTTCTCAAAATTAAGGACTGATCACATAGGACACCTATAATCAGTTTTTAAAAGGTACAAAAAGTTTTTCATTTTGTTGAACCCAAATAAGAGTATAGTTAGTGTCACATAAGGAAAGCTCTTGGGTCATATCATCACCAAATATGGGATTACAATTGATCTAGATAGAATTCAAGGGATATAAAAAATTGCTTTCTCAAATATTAAGAAAGGACTCAAATATTTATTTGGGAGTATAAAATTCATGAAAAATTTATATCAAGATTTGTAGAAATCGTTAAACCTCTAAATGTAGAGCTCAAGAAGGATTCAAAAGTGGAATAGATAGCAAAGGCTGGAAAGTTTTTTCAAGATGTTAAATATGTAATATCTTATGCCTATGTATTGATATGTGTATACTTCACCAAAGACTTATTCTTGTATTCATTTACCTCAAAACACATTATTGTTGTCATGATCACCTAGAAAAATGAGGAAAGCAAGCATCCTATCATGTTCATGAGTACAAACTTGAAAGAAGTAGAACTAAGGTATTCCATGATAAATAAACAAATATTTTCCCTTGTCAAAGTGGTGAATAAATTATGACATTACATCTTGAGGAACAAGACAATATCCATTATATTATATCCTATTATTAAGCTTACTTTATCACAAAATGAGTTAGTAGAATGTAGAGCAAAATGGATGGAAAAATTATAGGAATTTGACATGGAAATCAAGATTTCCATGATTGTTAGAGGTCAAGACATTATTCATCTCATGATTGAGCTTGACCCACACATCACTATTGAGAAAGATTTGTGAAAACCAAGTATGTAAAGGGGACTAGTATACTAACATTATTTAATATTTACTCATAGGTACTTGTTCCCCAGAGATTAAAAGAGAACAAAGGAGAGCCTTGAGAATCAAAGTGGCTCATTACATGATAAAAAAAGGATATTATATATAAATAATTATGAATACATCTACTTGAGATGCATATCATGAGAGGAAACTCTTTTTTTTTTTTTTGAAAATTTGCATCAAAAGATAGGCATTGGTCTTCCCTCCTAAAACACCACTACCCATAAGATCCTAAGAATGGGTTATTATTGGCCAATAGTATTTAAGGATGCACATGGTCACATATGAACATGTCATAAATTCCAAGTCATGGAAAAGAGGGAATTACATATAGTCATGCTTCTACAACCTATGATTAAAATAAGACCATTCTCCCATTGGGGCTTAGACTTCATTGGAATCATTAATCTTAATTATTCATCTATCCAAAAGTTTATACTCACTACTATAGACTATTATACATGATGGAATTAAGTTGTAACTATAAAACATTTAAGATCACAATATGTAATCACCTTTCTAGAGTAAAATAACACAACTAGATTTGGTACTCCTATCTCTCTAGTGTGTGACAATAATCCAACATTCCAATCAACTAAATTTATTGAATGAGCCCACAACAATTGAATCACCATCAAGACATCATCTAACCATTACCCAAAAGGAAATGGGTTAGTTGAATCAACCAACAAGAACATGATTAATTCCATTAAGAAGTTCATAATGGACAAACTAAGAGATTAACAAATCTACCAAATTATGCAATTTGGGATGATCAAATAAGATATAAATAGGCACTTAAAACATCACATTCTATGGAATATAACCTATTTTCCCAAGCATGCTTAAGTTTACAACTTATAATTTTATGTAAAAATACAAGGAACAAAGTGAGAAGGTAGAGTCTTGATTATTGGACATAATATAAATGGAAGACTCAAGGACTGAGGCCTTATAAAAATTCAGCAAACATTAATATATAGTGAAAATATGGTTTGAAAAGAGATGAAATCCAAATAATTTAGAATATCTAACCTAGTACTTCTATGGAAAAAATCCCATAAAAAGAAAGGACAACATGACATGTTTACCCCACTATGGATTGGACCTTATCAAATTTCAAAGGTCCTGAGTAACAATGTATTTTGTTTGAGAGACCTCCAAGGAAATGAGATGACATATATAGTTAATGGATAGTTTTTTAGGCATTTATTCATGAATGTATCATATGTAAATGTCCCTAAGAAATAAATGTTATGGTAAGAGTAGGATTAGGTCATATTTACTATTTTATTAGAATAATTTTATTACTTTCATAGAATAGTTTACCTACTTCCTAGATTAGTTTTCCCAACTTTCACCAATCTATTTTATATAATAATATCCTAATTTATATATTAGACATTTACCTTTATCCTATGGTAAATTGATAGAATTTTAAGTTAGTATCCTTAAAATCAAGTATTTAGCCTTCCATGAGACTTCATTTAACATGTTCAAAAGCTAAAAGATCAATCTATGGGAAAATATGCCAAGAATAGGTACATCCCTTTGTTTATTTGTTGAAACTTGCACCTACACATTTCAAATTTATCTAATTCACATGTACAATAGGAAGATGGATCATGAACAAACTAATGCTAAATACTTTAATCAGGAATGTAGATATTGTTCTTATTACTACATATGAATCTTAGAAAGTTATTTCACTTTCTCGAGATCAAATTCACTTATCATATTAATAATTATTTAAGTAAATAACCATTGATATGGGTATAAGTGACATGGATAGTCCAATAAACTTATATTTAATAGATACCATCTCATTGTGGTTTCTATTCTCCCCCTCCTAAGCAATGTTATTCAAAAGAGGATATAGAAAAGATTGATCAAATCATCTTCAAAATAAAAATCCAACATGCCTAAATGGAAAAATCCTAAGGTAATCAAAGAGTTTAAATTGATGAAATAAGTTCAAGGTACCATGAATCATGAGATAATACAAGATAAGGAAAGAGAAGTAACCAATAGTACCTTTTTTAGGGCTATGGATGACTATCTAGTAGCAGAGCAATACCAGAGCTTCTTTGAGCTTTAAATATTAAAAAAAAAACAAAAATGAATCCCTAAAATTGTCCCAATTCTCTACTAAAGTTCTCATAATAAGGATAAAATTAAATCACTTCATCGTGTTGGTTCCCAAATACGTTGGGCACCTTAAAAAGGGGTACATGATGGAAACAAAAAGTACCCATATGAAAGCAAAAGTTTTAAATGAAATAAGCATCCTACATGGAGGGATATAAGCCCACATGGAAAAACTTCAAAAATACTCATCCCCATGCCATGCTAGCCAGCCATGTTGGAAAGAAAACAAGCATATAAATCAAAGTTTGAGTTTTTGTTTGCAAAGATAAAATGCATGGCAAAATGGTGGATTTCATAGGTCAATCTAAAAATTTGTCAAATTTCCAATGGTACCATAGAGTTATACTATGGATCCAAGTGGTCAAAATAAATTTTGAAAATTATAAATGATGTGGGAGAATTATACTGAAAGATCAGGGGTCAAAAAGTAATTGCATTTGATAGGTGGAAGGTCTGTAAACAAACACATTTGTAAAAATAAATTATTGATAAGATAATTTGAAATTTTTCTCCCATGTTTTGGATCTCATGGTGGTAGAGGAGACAAGAAGATGAGATGGTGGAAATGGGAAACTAAAACACAATTTTCAATAATGTGATATTGAAATTTGCATGTGAGTCTTTGGATTCTAGTGAAAGGTAAAAAAGGCCCATGGATTTAAAAAAAGATTTCACTGTTAAAGAGATCCTTTAACATGTTCCAATTGATATTCCTATAGGCTAGGTGTAAAATAAGGACATGGTTGGAGTGTTGATCAATTGATGCAAACAAGTTATAAGTGTATCATTATTTTGATGGTCAGCTCTGCAACATGGTTTGCTAATATAAATTCTCGTCATTTTTCAAAGGCAAGGCTGAAAGGAACCTAAGTAAAATTCTATAAAAAGGTATTTTTTAGAAAATAGGCCATACTTGGTAAATGGTTACTGTAGAACTAGTCCATCGGTAGACGTGCAAGTTAATACTAGACTTGGCATGAAATCTGCACACTAGAATTCAAGTAGGCATCAAGTGTATGGTTATTAAAGTTTTATTTTGGATAAATATGATTACATATATGATACCTTAAAGAAAATACTTGAATTTGGAAAATAAAGAATACATGGCTTTGGTATTTTTATAAAAGAATTGCATAAAGCAAGGGACATGGTCATTGAATACACTAGGAATATTGTCAGGGCAATTATTATAGATATTAGAGAACTTTTCATATATAATTCCTTAGTAAGTGTAGGTAATTACATTTTTGCATCAATGAAGAATGGGTTATATATGCCACTAGATCTGGTGGTATTGCTGATCTTATCAATCATTTATGTGAGTCTAACTATTATTTAAGAGTCATAAATGTCTATGGTGAAGATCATATCATTATCTTTTTTAAATGAGATATGAATCATATAGGAATCTTTTTAAGGATTTTGGTAAGTTGATTTTATTGGATAAGTATATAGGATAGGATCACTTTAAAACACCTATGATAAGAGACATTTGGTTGTATTGAAATGGAACAAATCTGTAGGTAGTATGGTGAGCTAGGCCATAGACAATACACCTTTCCAAACCATGATTTAACATTTGAGGGTAATTCTTTTTTTAGTATTTTGGGTAATGGTGGACATCCAATCATTGATTTCCCAATGAAAGGTTCATCTCAAAGGGTCTAGAGTTTGAAATTGTAGTTGTCAAAGACCAGATAATGGGGATAGTGGAAATAATGAAGACTCAAAGCCTCCATCAAAGCTTGTATCAACAAGGAAAATGAGGGTTAGAAATGTTATTGATCTTGTCTTATCCATGTCTACATGGGTAATATAGGTGTCTATTAGAAAGTGCTTTAGATCCAAATACATTATGCCAATAAGGAAAGATTTTTGTGTTGAGGCATCAAACAAAGGAGAGACTAGTTTCAATTTTTTTTTTAGAAGGTACTTTGTTGAACCAAGTAGCATGAATGGAGTTGGGCAAAAAGTTAGAAAAATGGCAACTTTTAAAAAATTGTAGATGAGGCCCCTAAAGTCCTTGGGAGATCTTAGTGGGAGAATTAATTTGTAAAATGCAAGTCACCAAAATGTAATTGAAAATTGTGGTCAACTCTCCCAAATCCACTGGTCAAAGATAATGGAGAAAGTCAACTCAAGGGGAGCTTCAAGGATAATTCTATAAGGAATGTAATTTTACACTTTTAAAAATTGTAAATTGCACTCAAATCTCCCAAACCCCCTAGTCAATACCAATCAACATAAACTCATAGTGCAAATGAGAAATTTCAAGGCCAATTGCAATTTTATATTTTTTTAAAATTGTAAATTGCAGTTGAAGTTCCCGTTTCCCTAAGGGAAATTTTGGGGGGAACTACAACTATGAATTGTAATTTGTAAATTTGTAAATTTCAATTAGAGTTACCATTTCCCTAAAGTAATATTTTTAGGGAAACGAGAAATCCAACCACAATTTTCAATTTTACAATTTTATGAATTAAAAATTGTAGTTAGATTCCCATTTATCTAAAGGAAGCTTTTCAAGGAAATATGAACTCCAACTTTAATTTGTAATTTTATAAATTTGAAAATTGCAAATTATAGCTAGATTTCCCATTTCCCTAAAGGAACATTTTAAGGAAAATACAACTGTGAATTTCAATTCTACAATTTGTAATTTTGAAATTTATAAATTGTAAAACTACTGCTAAGTTCTATATTTTCCCAATACAAAGGGAATTGGAAAATTATAAATGGCACCTAGATTTCCCCAAAATAAAGAAAATTACAATTTTTAAAAGGGACAAAAATTTCCCCAAAAGGCCAAAAAGTGAAAAACAATGCATTAAAAAAATGTGGAGTTAACCCTAAAAAGCAAATTTGAAAAAATTAAATGTGAAAAATTCAAAGTGTGAAAAGGCAGGTTGGAGCCAAAAAGCAAATAGGTAAAAGTAACCTAAGTTTTTGCATTTTACATTGCTTTGATTGTTCAAACACTCCATGAGAGAAATATTACAAGTTTCCAAGATCAAGGTGGTCTACTCCAAAGAGGATTTCTCAAGTAACCATTGGGTCTAGTGTGTTCAAAATCCATCATTACAATATCAAGGTTGTTTTTTGGCATGCATACAAAGAAGGGAAGTTGTCAATAAGATTTCAAATTTGAAAATGAGTAGTCAAATGCATCTCCAAGCAGTTGCACAAGAAGACAAAGAGTTTGTTTGTGTTCTAAAGTTAAATATTCTCCTTCCAGCTCATGTGAAATCATTTACAACCAATAAATCAAAGGGTTTATTATAAATATTCATAATTACTTATAGAGGTAGTTGAAACAATCATTTTCATTGTAAATACATAAAGATTCTAGGCATGGTAAGGAATAATTTCTAGCTGGGAGCATCTTGGCAGAACTTTAGGAGGCTATTTTAAATATTGAAAATTACAACCCAAATTCTTGGATTGGAAAAGTTGTAAAAAATGTATAAATAGAGGGCTTGTCTTCTATTCTAAGGTTGTTTTAGTTGATCTTTATTTTTCCAAAGTATAGGTTGTTCTAAATTTTGGGATCATTGCTATGTGCATTTTATCTCCCTTGCTAAGGTGGTTACAATTATAAATCCATTAGAAATATTTGAGAGAATATTTATGTCACCCTTGTCAAAAGAGCAAACTCACCATGTTTGTCCCCATGGCAACATTTATAAAAATGATGTACGTAAGATATTCTTAGAAAGTTATGAAAATGATTATGGTTCTGACTATTTATTATTGATGAAGTGCAATAATATGTTTTACAAATGTTGTTGATTGGATATTTGGTTTAATGCTTACTACTATTTATCATTTTGATCATAGATCGATATTATAAACTCTTTCTACAGTTCACTTATAAAATATGTTGTTGAATAAGTTTTTAGAGCAACCCGAGTTTATGAATTCAGTAGGAAAAAGTATATGAAATTATAGTTTCATTTTATGTTCTAGTATTTCAAGAATCATTTGGGTATTTTAATTTCATTATCACCAATAAATGCAAATCACTCTTGGTAGTCCCCATTAGCCTAGATTTGAGTTTTTCTACATCTTTGCTAAGGAATAATGCCATGAATATTGAAAGAAACCCTATTGTTTGAAAACCACCATCACACCACCCTTTTTTACAAATTTCCTACCCTATTATACCTTGTAAATAATATACCTTTTACATATGTTAAGTGTTATTTGCCTTGCAGATACATAAAATCTTGCCTATCTAACATGTCTTCACATTTTTTGCATTAAAGACTAGCATTATGGTCTTCCATTCAACCCTTATTATTGAAAATAATTTAGAATGAAGGTTGAAAGAACTTTCCCATCTATCCTCAGTAGCTTGTATGTGACTTAGTATATTTGTGTATTCCATGTGATAACCCTTCTTAGGTGAAGTGTGTAAGTTTGGTTGTGCCCTAGTCATATTTTTATTTCCTTGTGCCAAAAATACCCATGGAGATTGAATTTCATTATCAATCCATGTGATAAATCTAAACCTTAGGTCATCTTACCTTAGTTCAAGTAGATCCAAAAGTAGTAGGGATCTAACCATACCCTCTATCAATGCCTCCCAATCATTATCTACATCCAGTCCATTATTGATGCTAAACCCTTCCCCATATATAATGACATACTAGTGGGTTTTTCATCTTTGTTTGCCATTTCTCTCAAGTGTGAAAGAATGATAAAATAAAGTGTACAAATGGGAACCAACACTCTCTAGAATTATTTCTAGGGATAGACTAAGAACCTTGGCACTTCTGTTGTCAAGGACTCTTGCAGAGAGTTTTAAGTAATTCATGTTTGAAAAGTTCTCTGCCTATATTTGCTACATTTAATTATCATTGGTTCATCAATTCCACCCACTCTACTATCATCATTTTTGGGGATTAAATTGAAGTCCTGGTTACTTTTGTTATTGGGGAATCTTGCATAGATCTATATAAGTTTAGGTTTAAAATTTTCTCTGCATTGGAATATTTGATAAAATAATCTTAGCTATATTTTCAGACAAAGTTTATTCATATTATTTCATGAGTTTTAAATTTTAGGTTATTTGAGTTTGCTTCACTACTTCAGGCCATCAACAAGTTCAACACTCTACTAGGAAAGTTTCCAAAAATTTAAAAGATTTGATAAATTGAATTTTGATGAATTTCTTGAAAAGAGCTGTTAAATTATGTGTTGGAAGGTGATTTCCCATTTTGAACATAAATCTAAAAATTTTAGTATATTTTCCTTGATGTCTCATCATTATATTCATCAAATTATGTTTTTAGTATGTATCAAAATTAGTTTTTAACTATTATACTCTAGAATATTGATTCTAGTGGTGACTTCAACTTTATTATCTGGTTTCAAGGAAGATTAGTGCCTACTTTGATTTTTTTTTTAGGTTTCAACTTTGAATGTTTTGTTTCTTGAAAATATGGAAGGATTGAGATCATCCTTCAAAGGTGACTCATCAAAAAAACTTGTATCACCCTTAAGTGTTCATCAAGAAAGAATGAGACAAGTTTGGAGGCCGATCGAAGAGAAACATTAATCTTAAAAAAGAGTATTTGGGCTATCAAGATTATGGTAATTTGAAAATTTTATTTGTTAAAATTCCTATTATTGAAGATTTTCATATTTATTTTGACTATTAAAAATCACATAATCTAATTTATTATCCATCTCCTTCTCAACCAGCTAAATCCCCTCCTAAGTTTGAACCCCCAAGTCCACCTCACTAACCCCCTCACAACCATTTTCTATTTATTCATGAACCCACTATTTAAGCAATCATGAGGCATAGGGACCAAGATGAGAATGAGCATCTTGCATTCTACATTCCCAAGTTTATACCTATCAATTGTGATGAAATGGAACGTTATCCCAATGAAGTCCTAAACAAAGTAAGAAACTACCTTCCTAAATTTTAAGGGAACAATGTTGTGAGTGATGATAAAAAATTGAAGGATTTTAACATTATTATTGAATATTATGAGGTTAAGCATGAGGATGTGTTCATTAATTTACTTTTACACATACTAGATGAAAATTCTCATGAGTGGTTCAATTTTCTTCCCCATAGATGCATTGATTCATGGGAAGAAATGAAGAATGTTTTTAAGATTTAGTATTGTGATAGGATTTATCCTAGGTTTCTTTAGGATGAGTTTAAAAAATTTAAAAAGAACTAATGAGTCTGTGAAAGAATTTAATACATGTTTCAATATGACCATGATGCAACTCCCTGAAAACATAAGGCCTAGTGATACATCATGCTTGATTAAATATTGTGAATCCTTTGACAAGAAGTTTTCATACTAATTGAGGGGCAAGACTCCCATGAACCTACTATTTGCATTGAATATGGCTATTCAAATTGAGAATAATATAAAGGATATAGGAGAGCTCATGAACAAGCAGGCTAATGTAAAGTTGGTTAATCCAAAAAATGCAGTCCACAAAGAATGCCAACCTTGAGGAGATGGTGAAAACTTTAGCCACTACTATCAAAGAGATGTATTATAAGATAGACAAGGTTGAGAAGCAGTTGCCTCATGAGTCTAAAACTTAGGAAAGAGATCATAATAATAACCAAGCACAATGGAGACCTAATTTCCACATCAGAGATAATGATAGAGGGAAGAGGCTTGCACATGATAAAATAAAGGATAGAAATTAGAATAGAGGGGCTAGAAAGGAAGTTCTTGATCCATTAAATGCCAAGGTGAATGCAATAAATTATGATTTTGGCATTGGTTGGTGTGATAAATTCTTCCTTCCACATCCTCTATGTGATACTTTTGAACCAAGTGATAAATATGGGGATGATCTTGAGTCTACATCTAATTATGATGATGGGATTTTGATGGTTGATTGTCATGTCTCCCAAAGCAAAATGTCTACCTTCATAGAATTTATGAGTGCTACTACTATTGATCAGTTTTGGAGTGTAGTCAAGAAGGTATGTGTCCTAACATATGAACTATTTTTTGATGTTAATATGACACAATCATATGAATTACCCAATCATGATTTAACTAAAGATCCAAAGTATGTTCTATATGAAGTGTTTTACACAAATTTGGAATTGGGTAACTTCATTGGGAATGTTGATGTTGAATAACTAGTTATTCTTGATGCTAGGATTGATAATAAAGGTCTTGTTTGGATAATGTATTTATATGGAGCTATTGGTGTCTTCTATGCTCCCAATAATAAATGTTTTTAGTTCATTTTCAATTAGTACTTTGAGTATACAAATGACATTGCTAATAATGAGGCACTCTGACTTGGTACTTACCTAATTACAACTGATAAATAAGATTGCTTGAAACTGTTGAAAAGGTACCAAGATTTCTTAGATTTATATTATTTAGATTTCAAAACATACATAAAGGATTTGTTTCAACATGTCATCCTAGAATATCCTAGTAGTAGGACCTTCAAGCATGTGTAGGGATTGGTTTACTTGATCTTGGCCACTGAGATACTAGAAAAGTTAAAGAGATTAAGGAATGGGAAAATATCAGAGCCACAAATTGATGGAAGACATTTGAAACATTTCCTAGATTGAATCCATGACTATGTACAATATTGTATAGTGTATAGTCTTGCTAGATTTATTGCTTTGTTTACCCTATGCTTTGGGCCTTGTTTGTACAATTCCTTTCATGTTTTTTGTTGTCTATTCATAAATAGATCCTCTTGATCTATTTTTTTGATCTACTTTGTTTTGTTGAACTTCTATATGTGTTTGTTGATAAGTTTTGAAAAATTGTGACTCTGTGGCCCAATGGATTGACACTTGGTCTTATGTTCTTGGGTTATTTGCATACCCATAGGGGGTGTACATCCCTAGGTGAGAGATAATATTGGTGCCCAAATATGTTGGGCACCTTACCAATGGGTCCATGGTGGAAACAATAAGTGTCCACATGGAAGCACCAATTTTCAATGAAAAAAGAATCCTACATGGAGGGATATAAGCCCACATGGAAAAACTTCCAAAATACTCATCCCTACACCATCGTAGGTAGCCACATTGGAAAGAATACAAGCGTAAAAAACAAAGTTTTAATTTTTTTTAAAGAGAAAATGTGTGGTAAAATGGCAAATTTCTAAGGTCAATCTACAAAGTTGATAAATTTCCAATGGTACCATAGAGTTTCACCAAGGATCCAACTAGTCAAAAATAATTTTTAAAATAAAAAGTGAGGTGGGAGAGTTCTGTCAAAAGGTCAAGGGTCAAAAATCAATTGTGTTTGATAGGGGTAACATCAAAGGAAAATACATTTTCAAAAAACAATTGTTGATAAGATAATTTGAAAATTGTTTCCCAGGTTTCAGATCCCACGGTGGTAGAGAAGATAAGAAGATGAGATGGTGGAAATGAGAACCTAAAATGCAATTTTTAATAATGCAATATTGTAATTTGCATATGAGACTCTAGATTTTGGTGAAAGGTAAAAAAAATCTTGTATATTTCAAAAAAGAATTCAATGTTTAAGAGAGACTTTAGCATGTGCCAACTAACAGTCATGTAGGCTAGGTTGTGAACAAGGATGTGGTTATAGTTTTGATTGGTCAAGGCAAACAAGTTGTAGGTAGATCATGATTTTGATGGTCAGCTCTATAACATGGTTTTATACTAAAAATTATCATCATTTTTGAAAGGTGAGGTTGAAAGTAACCTGAAGAAGCTTTCATCAAAAGGTTATTTATGGAAAACATGCCATACTTGGTAAATGGTTGCTATAGAACTAGTCCATGGGTAGACATGCAAGTTAATGATATACCTAACATGGAATATACACACCATAATTCAAGTAGGCATCAAGTGGATGGTTCTTGAAGATTTTTTTAGATAAATATGACTACATGTATGATACATTGAAGAAAAGATTAGAATTTGGGAAATTAGGAATACATGGATTTGGCATTTTTACAAAAGAATTACACAAAGCAAGGGGCATGGTCATTGAATACACTGAGAAGATTCTTAGGCTAGTTATTGTATATATTAGAGATCATTTAAAATATAATTCCATAGTTGGTTTATGTAGTTACATCTTTTTATTCAAGTAAAAATGGGTTATACATGTCACTAGAGATGGTGGTATTTCTCATTTAATAAATCATCCATGTGAGCCTGACTTTTATTCAAGGGTCATAAATGTGTGTGGTGAAGAAAAATAATTATCTTTGCTAAATGAGATATGAATCATATATGAAGATTTATAAGGCTTCTAGTAAGTTACTTTTGTTGGCCAAGTAAATAGGGTAGGACTGCTTTACCATGCCTATGATAAGAGAGAGTTAGCTATATTAAAATGGCATGAATTTGTAGGTAGTGTGGTGAGCCAAGACATATATAATACACATGTCTAAACCATGATTCAAAATTTGAGAGTGACGTTTTGTGTTGGATATGTGGAGATGGTGGACATCCAATCATTGATTGCCTAATACAAGGATCATCATAGGGGGTCTAGAGTTTGAAATTGTAGATGTCAAAGACCATTTAATGGGGATAGTGGGAATAATGATGACTTAGAGCCTCCATCAATGTTTGAAACAACAAGGAAAATTAGGTTTCAAAATGCTATTGATCTTGTCTTATCCATATTAATAGGGGAAATATAGGTTTCCATTGAAAAGTTCTTTAGATCCAAATACATTGTGCCAATGGGGAAAGATTGTTGTGTTGAGGCATCAAATAGAGGAGAGCATGGTTTCTAGAAAAAAATTTCTAGAAGGTACTTTGTTGAACTAGGTAGTAGGAATGGAGTTAGGTGAAAAGTTATAAAAATGGAAATTTTCAAAAAATTGTAGATGAGTCCCCCAAAGTCCTTAGGAGATATTAGTGGGAGAAGCAATTTCAAAAAATCAAGTCACCAAAATGTAATTGCAAATTACTGTCAACTCTCCCAAATCTAAAGGTCAAAGCTAATGGAAAAATTCAACTCAAGGGAAGCTTCAAAGAGAATTTAGGGAGGAATGTAATTTTTGAATTTTAAACTTGTGAAAACTAAAAATTAAACTTGGATCTCCCAAACCCACTAGTCAATGTCAGCCAACATAAGCTCATAGTACAAATGGGAACTTTCAAGACCAATTGTAATTTTGTAATTTTGCAAAATTACAGATTGTAGTTGGAGTTCCCATTTTCCAAGGGAGATTTTGAGGGGAATTACAACTATGAATTTTAATTTGAAAATTAAAAAATTGTAAATAGTAGTTGGAGTTGCCATTTTCCTAAAGGAAGCTTTTTAGGGAAATGGGAACTCCAATTGCAATTTGCAAGTTTATAATTTTTCAAATTTCAAATTATAGTTGGAGTTCCCATTTCCCTAAAAGAAGATTTTTAGGAAAATGGGAACTCCAACTACAATTTGAAATTTTTTAAAATTGTAAATTACAATTAGAGTTCCCATATCTCTAAGGGAACTTTTCAAGAAAACTACAACTATGAATTACAATTATTCAATTTGCAAATTGTAAAATTGCTATCGAGTTTCATATTTCCCCAATATAAAGGGAATTTCAAATTAACAAATGGGACCCAAATTTTCCCAAAACAAAGAAACTTACAAATTTTCAAAAGGGACCAAAATTTCCCCAAAAGGCTAAAAAGTGAAAAGTAATGCATTTATGCATTAAAAAATGTGGAGTTAACCCTAAAAAGTAAATTTGAAAAAATCAAATGTGAAAAATGCAAAGTTTTAAAAGGAAAATTTGAGACAAAAAGAAAAAAGGTGAAAGTAACTTAATTTTTTGCATTTTCCATTGCTTTGATTTTTCAAACACTCCATGAGAGAAATCTTATAAGTTTGCAAGATCAAGGTGGGCCACTCCAAATAATATTTCTCAACTAGCCATGAGTTTAGTGTGTTCAAAATCCATCATTACAAGAGCAAGTTTTTTATTTGGCATGCATATGAGGAAAGACAACTGTCAAAAAGATTTTAGATTTGTAAATGAGTGGTCAAAGGCATCTCCAAGTAGTTGCACAAGAAGACACAGGGTTTATTTAGGATCCAAAGATGAATATTATCCTTTTGGATGATGTGAAATGCATTTTCAACCAATAAATTAAAGGGTTTGTTTAAAATATTCATCATTACTTGTAGATGCAGTTGCAACAACAATTTTCCTTACAAATACATAAAGATTCTAAGCATGGCAAGAAATATTTTCTAGTTGGGAACATCTTGACAAAACTTTGGGGGACTGTTTTTAATTTTAAAATATTGAAAATTTTAACCCACATTCCTTGATTTGAAAAGTGGTAAAAATGTATAAATATAAGGCTTATCCTCTATTCTCAATTTGTTTTTGTTGGTATTTGTTTTTCGTAAATATAGGCTCTTCCAAATTTTAGGGTCATGGTTGTGTGTAGTTTGTCTCTCTTTCTAAGGTGTTGCAGCTATATAGCCATTAAAAAGAATTGAGAATATGTTTATGTCTCCCTTATCAAAAGAGAAAACTTGCCATACTTATCTCCATGGCATCATTCTATAAAAATGATGTATGTAAGATTTTATTAGAAAGTTAATGAAAATGCTTATGGTTCTTACTCTTTCCTATTAACGAAGTGAAATAATATATTTTGAAAATGTTTTTGATTGGATATTTGGTTCTTTGCTTACTACTATTTATCATTTTGAGCATAAATATGGATTATAAACCCTTTTTGTAGTTCACTTTGAAAATATGTTGTTGAATAACTTTGTAGGGCACCCTGAGTTTATGAATTTAGTTGGAAAAATTATATGAAATTCTAGTTTCAATGTATGTTTTAGTCTTTCAAGAATCATTTGGGAATTTTCATTTGATTAGCACCAATAAATGTAAATCACTCTTGGTAGTCCACATTAGCCTAAATTTGATTTTTTCTACATCTTCGTTAAGGAATAATATCAGGAATTTTGAAAGAAACCTTATTATTTGAAAAACACTAGTACACCACCCTTTTTGACAACTATCTAACTATCCTACCCTATTCTACCCTAAAAATAATGTGCCCTTTTCATATGTTAAGTATGATTTTATTTACAGATGTAGAAAATCTTGCCTATATAACATTTTTTTCCATTTTGTGCTTTAAAGATCAAAATTACTATCTTTCATTAAGCCCTGCGTTATTGAAGATTCTTCAGAATGAAGGTAAGTATTTTCCCATTTATCTTTAGTAGTTTGTATGTGACTCAGTGAATTTTTGCGTTTCATGTGACAAACCTTTGCAGGTGGAGTGTGCAAGTGTGGTTGTGCCCTAGTCATATTTTTGTTTTATTGTGCCAAAAATTGCCATGGAGATTTAATTGTATTATCACTCCATGTGAGAAAGCTACCCCTTAGGTCCTCTCACCTTAGTTTAGGTAGAGCCAAAAGTAGCAAGGAGCTAACCATACCATATTTGGTGCCTCCTAGTCATTATCTACATTCATTCCATTCTTGATGTTAAACCCTTCCACAACTATAATGACATACCAACATATTTTTCATCTTTATTTGCCATTTTTATCAAGTGTGAAAGGTTGAGAAAAAGAGATGTAGAACTAAGAACCAGCACCCCATACACATAGATCCAAGGTAAATGAGAAGGCAAGATGTTGTATGTGGTTGATGGGAGTCTCTTTTATATATATGATTTGATTATTATATGTATGATAGTTCATGTTTGATCTAAGATTTGTTAACCAAAATTTTTAGATTCTCAAATACTCAAGAATATTTCCACTATGAATTTCTAGTTGTTGTACCCAACATACCCTCATTTTTTTAATAGAATAGGGACCCACTATATTTGGGAATTGGCCTATGGCCCTAGTTTGGAAGTCCTCTAAAAGGAAAGGCCTCATGTATTGAACCAACTTTTTTATTCAATAGGCATATGAACATACATAAATTTTATTATTTTATAATAACCTAAGAATGATCTACAAAAGTTATGTATATGCAAGTTTTGACTTATCTTGTTTATCCAAACTACTTATCACATAAGTGCCTTCAATATTTTTATTTGTTGATTTTGTTTAGTACTTTCTCTCACCAAATTATTATGACAAGTTCTGGTCTTCACCATTTTTATTCAGTGATTCTCTTCAATGATTTTACTCGATGAATACCTCTAACTCATTTTGGTCTTTGGCACTCCACACTCTACATATCCTATAGAATATTATTTCTTCAACATTTTCTATTGGTGGATTTGTTTGGAATAAAGTATTTAGGAATTTAGGGTACAAGACCTAAATATAAATTTGTCAGGTATTATAATTATTTAGAACTTACTCTTCAACCACTATTCTTAGGAAATTAGGTCTCCTCTTTTACACTGTAGTTTATCTAGGTCTTCATAGATATTTCTCTAAAAAATTTACTCAACATGTTCCTCTATCATATTTAAGTCTTGGATAGTTTTGTCTAGTGTAAGATTTCTACATATTTTGGTCTTTAATGATTTTTTTAGAAAAAATGCCTGATATATCTAGGTATTCAGTTATTTTAATCAATGAAGGCCAGTACTTCTTTTTTGATGGTAGAAAAGTGTCATTCCATTTTATCTAGGTATCAAAGAGTAGCGGAGGCTGCAAAGTGTCACTCTCTAAGCCCCTTTTTACTCCATCCTCAAGAAAAGTGGAAGACACAACATACCCCTAGTAGGAGAAGCAAAAGATGCCACGCATCTTCCCAAGAGTAGTAGAGTCTGCCATGTGTCAAATTTTGAGAGACCATCTTTGAGATTCATTGCCAAATAAAGATTATGGTGGGTCCTAGGTGTTACTCCAAAGGTCTGTGGAAGTGCCAAGTGTCAACATGCGGAGACTGCCACATGCATCCATCCCCCTTTTAAAAGTGGCTCGGGCAAGGAACGCAGTGAGTTTTATTTTGTTAAAATTGCTAAGTATCGAAGAAGTAGATTTCAATAGGTGTTGAAGGTGGAGCATTCCTCAATAGGATATAGATAAAGCGAAAAATGCCATGCATCTTCGATAAATCAGGTGGAAAGTGCCAAGTGTCATTCTCTGGTGATAAGTAAATTTTAGGAAATCAACTAAGTGTCCTCTCCCATTTCAATATAACAAAGTGTTTTATGTATCTATTATAGCAAAGCAACATGGAGGGAAACTCAGTGGGAGTTATTTCTAGTAGATGGAACAGTTCACCAAGTAGTTTTTTGGGGCCTACAAACATTAAAAGGGCCGTCTATTTGTCCCATGTAAGTGGAGGAGAATGGATAGTTATACAGCTAAGCAAGTGATGGAATGAGGACATTTAGGCACAGAAGTAAGTACTAGACATGAATTGCCATGTCGTAGTCTAGGTAGCCACCCCGCTCTAGCATGACCCTTTCTGATAAGACCACGATACATCCAAGGCATTGAAAGCGCTGTCAGTTTGTCCCCTGTGAGTTAAGTGTGAAGTAGAATTGTGTGGGAAAGGGGATGATGGAAGGAGACATCTGAGGCTATAAAAGGAAGAAAAAGGAAAATAAAAAAGATGGGGGACTATTCTATAGTTTTAGATTTTCTAGAGTTGGTGACCAGTAATATCATTTGCTTTTGTCTCATTTTCTTGAGTTGTAAAATTGATGTAACTGTGCATGTTTCTATGCCTTTAATGTGGATGAATGAATTAAGAAGATTGAACTCTATGCATTGGTTGATGTTATCTATGTCATTTGAGAAATTAGTCTATACTATAGATTTTCTAGAGTTGTGATTAGGAATGTCATTTACTTTTGTCTTGTTTTCTTGAATAAGAAGTTCTACATAATTGTACGTGTTTCTGTGCCTCTTATGTGATTGGAAGATTCCCATAAGAAGATTGAACACTATGCCTTTATTGACATTTTTTGTATCTCAGCAAAAGAAGCCTTTGTTATGAGCCTTTTTTTCTATTATTTCAATCTTTTACATTGATCATGCACCTGTCTGCTATTAAATGTAATTGAATCCTATATATAGTCTCACTGTGCTCAAGTTAGGTTTAGGATTAAACTCAAGCACATCACCATAGTTAGGTTTCAATTCCTGCATTTGCATTTTTGTTTAATTTCCTATCCCTTTTCCCCAATGCTTGATACAAAATAAGAGACCAGCTTCTCTAAAATCTGGAGGTTGTTTCAAGCCGTAATATCCCACAGCTTGAAACTTCCCATTGTTGATTGATTAGAATCAAGCACAATTTTCATCATCAACAGAAGTCTTATTACATGTCTTTCTAAGGACCCTTATCCCATAATTTTTGCCATCTTGGACATTATTTCATCATAATTACATATATTTTATGGTCCATACTACTCCTTTTTATACATACTCTCTAGTTTGTCATAAAATGTTATAACTATGTTTAGCCTAAACATGACTGCTCTATCATGATAAATGCCTTTTAAAATCATAAAGGACATAGACAAATTCTTATTTTTGAACCCTTTTGACCATGATCTACTAAGAAGACCATCCTTGAAAGGAGTAGGCCTTATTTCACATAAGTGTGCCACATGAGCCTTTATTGCACTAAGTTTTAGCTCATGACTCCTATCTACCATGTATTTACACCATTACACAATTTCATTATCTTATTCATATATTATCAAGATTCTAAGTCCATTGTGATTGGTTTTTATGATACCCCACAACCAGGCTATCAACGTACTTAGAGGGATATCCTAATTGGTTGCAGTACCATTTGTGGATAGTCTATTTTCCTCAACATCCCTTATTGATTGTTTCATGTAATTTTCTATCCACTATTTTATGAGGGAAACTTTCTTTGTTGTACAAAAATTATGTCCATTAATTTTAACATTCTTCTCAATATTTTTTTATGGATTGGGTGGAGGCTCTTTAGGCAAATTTAATATAATTTATTCTATTGTTTTCATAGAATCATTATCCTCCTCAAAGTCAGATACATAAACTAATTTGACATCCCTCTTTTGGGTGTCCTTACATGACTTATGAACTTGCTTCTTCAATTTATTATTTTATACCATGTTGGTCTGTAGTAAGAAACATTCAATAAAAAACTAAAAGTTGATAGTCTTGACTTATGGCTAGGTAAGTATGTAAACCTTCTAGGATACTTGTCTGTAATGAGAAACATTGAGCAGTAACCATTTAATAATAAAATTTTTACTTACATATTTTATTGTGTAATCCAATTGATAGTTTTGACACATGGCTAGGAAGAGTGAAAACCCATCGTGCTCTTGTTTTGAGATATCCTGGTTGATTTACATAGTTACTTAGATATACTGAGTTTTAGATGGAACATAAATAAACCTAAAAAGACCCTTAAATGATTAGCTTTTAGATTTTTTGTGTTATATTTGAAAGAATGTATAAATTAGTTAGGGTTACTTTAATTTGGATAGGGTGAGGAGGGTATGTCAAAGGGGCTTTCTCAAATATGAATATAAGTATTAATAATTTATGAATGGTTTTTTCATGTTTGGTGATTGGTGATTTTAGGGTTAGGAAATGGCATTTGAAGGGCTAATTTTTTATTATTGTAAAGTGAATATTGATCCTATCAACTATATTATCAATATTATCAAATCTTGGAAAACCATGATGTCATCATTATTATTACTTCAATACTCACCATCCCTATAGGCCTTTTGTTCCTCTTAAATCCCTACCAAAATTGAACAAGCCATAAGTATTATATTGTATTTGTTCTTATGTATTCATGTATATATATAACATAATTATAGGAAGTTATATACATAATAAGAAACATGGGATATAAATAATTTGGCCTAGTTGAATCATTAAAAAACTACCTAATGTGCCCTAGTTTATATAACTCATTAGATAAGTTGTATCTAATCTTGTTTTTAATTAGAAGATATAGATCTCAAAAAGTTTTTCCACGAGAGAAACATGACAAAAATCTACAAGGAGATATTGATTTGTATTTTGTGCAAATTATCTGTCAAATGATTCAGACTTGTAGGCTAAATAACTCACAATATGGTTTCAAAATTGACCAAATTATCGATAATCACAAACAATAAGGCATTTCAAACATGGTGTGCACATGGATTATTATTTATGACATGATTGAATTTGACTATTGAAGTCGGCATATGTTTCATACCTATTATAAGAAATTGAAAAATTCTTCATACTCATTTATCAACATTATGCCCTAGTAGTGTGTGTGTGGGCAATGGATGACCCACATGTGTCAATGAAAGCTTAGTGGGTTTGTGTGTCCTTTACTAGTCACATCCTTTTTATTTTATGCATCAACTCCATCTCCACCTATAACACTGCAATCTTAAATTTCTAATACTACATAAATCCTTCTGTTTACAACTATCTACAGTGTTCATCTTAATATTTCCATGGTTACAACTACTCAACACCCAATTCCTTTATTAAAATTATTCATTGTAGCAGTAGGTAAATCTTGTCATAAAGTTAATTTTATTTAGAAATGACTTTACTTTTGTGTTCCTATTGAAGTGGATAGATTTTATTACTAATTGTATCTCAATAAAATGAAATGAAAATTACATTTCAAGGAATGTGGGTGACTTTTATAAGTGGTCTTTTTTTAAATTTACATGGTCTGATTGCATTATTAAATATTTTATCTTATCATTAATAAATAATAATATGGTACTTTATTAATAACTTAGTGTTGTTACATTTTATAAACAAAATATTCTTATCAATATTTACTTAATCATTTAAAAATATATATTTAAATGATGGAGAAAAAATACTATATTATTATCTCTTAGTGATAAGATAAAAAAATTAATAATACAATCAGATCATGTAAACTTAAAAATAGTCCACTTATCAATATTTACTCAATCATTTAATATATATATTTTAATGAATGACAAAAAATACTATATTTTTATCTCTTAGTGATAAGATAAAAAAAATTAATAATACAATCAGATCATGTAAACTTGAAAATATTAATAAAACAATCAGATCATGTAAACTTAAAAACTATCCACTTATCAAAGCCATCCTCATTCATTGAAATATATTTTTCATATATAAATTAATTTAAATGAATAAAAAATTATATTTCAATGAATGAAAGTGACTTTTATAAATACGTTGGTTTTAAGTTTGCATGGGCTGATTGTAATATTGAAAGTTTTTTTATCTTATCAATGAAAGATAACACAATATTTTGCTTATAACTTCATATTGTTACTTTTTAATGAAAAGTATACTTTTCAATACTTAATCTCTCTCTCTCACTCACTCACTCACACACACACACACACACACACACACACACACACACACACACACACACACACACACACACACACACACACACACACACACACACACACACACACACACACACACACACACACACACACCAAAAAAAAAACAATATTCAATAGCTAGTGGCATGATTTACTATTTTTAATTTCG
The DNA here is from genome assembly GCA_037957365.1 of Torreya grandis. NCBI lineage: Eukaryota > Viridiplantae > Streptophyta > Pinopsida > Cupressales > Taxaceae > Torreya > Torreya grandis. Next base: position 605,807 of record JARHVA010002471.1, on the reverse strand, counting down.
CATCTTAATCAAAATTTTGTATGTTACTCTATCAATTTATATATATGTTATTAAGATACAATTTTCTTGCAACTTATTTCTATTTTAATTATAAAAGAAAAATTTATGGGTTATTCTATGTTAATGTTTCTATACTACTAAATTCAATGTATACACTAGTACATATATCTGTTATTCAAAAATGAAATTATAAATTTCTACAGCCTTGGTTTATAAAATTATTATTATAGCTTTAGTAGATAATGTGTATAGATCTAGATCTAGGTTTGAAGATTTATAATATATATTTCACTAAACAATTTGTCTAAATCTAGATATGGGTCTAAGCAGTAAGCTTTGTGCAAATATCACACAACTTAGTTGAATAAATATTACACTATTTAAAAAATACACATGGAAAAAAAGATATTATATGACTACTATTAAAAAACTTCTACCTATATATTGTTTTGTAACATGTAATTATTTTTTTCTTTCCCATATATTACTGTTTATTACATACTTATCAATAAACTATCAGCAAAGTTGGATATATTCTAAGAGTTTGTGCATGTCAACATGGTATCCTTGGTCTACAAGCCATAAAGTATTTCAACTGGTCCAGTTTCCATATTTGCTCTAGTGGAATGTGTTTTTTTATGGTTATCACGTTTATTAATTTATTTTTTTATTAAATCTACTTGTAATTTATCATTGAGTATCATATTTGCTTAAATTTATCTTATTCCACTCCTTACATTTTATTTTTTCATTACAAAATTAATTGTACTTCTTTCTATTAAAAATACTTTCAAAATGTTACATTCCATTAGACAAAAACATATAGAATGCTTTATTTATTTCTATTTTATATATAAATAGATTTTTTTAATGAAAAATTAAACATTTTAATACTAAAGATTTAGAGATATATATTTTATACAATTAAAAAAAAAAAAAAGATAAACTATCCCTTTCATTTTAAAAAAAATTGTGTTTGTAATTTTTCTTGACTCTTTAAAAATGGAGTAATTCATAAAGATGACTCTAAGAAGTATGTATATGTTGTATTTTTAAATCTCACTTTAGGAGAATATGTGTGGTTAATTAATCATGTTATATTAATTTCATCTATGGGTATTTCAAATTGGGAGTGATTAGTCATAAATAATTCTTTTTAAGATCTTTAGAATGGATGTAATGGTGAAATTGCACTAGGTAACATGTTTTTTTATTTACGATTGTGAACTGTTGGCACTATTTTGTATTTGGGAGGGACAATTTCTATGAAACTTTAATTTCATTTAATAAATATTGTGTATATTGAAACTTTAGGTGGAAATTCATAAATAAACAGAGTTAGAGTTATTTTAGATTAAAGCATATTGTTATAGACAAAAATCACATAGATTCCAACCTGTGATTGATTCTGAGAGCACTTCTGTACCAATCCTCTTCTACTTTGTGTTGTTATTGAATGTATCTAATTTGTAATTTAGATTCTCTACTCCTTTTTGTGATGGAATAATTAGTCTATAGGAATTATAATGAAACTATTGGATAGTGTCATATGCATTATATTTATGAAGTTTATAACAAAATAAAATTAAAAATCTTTGTTGATTTACTTAGAATTACAATGATATTAATATTTTAGAGGTAATATTTAAATTTGTGTTTTAATTATATGTTTTTTTATCAAATAATGAGCCTTACATCATTAATTTTTTATAAGTACTAGGTTTAATGAAAAAGTTATGCATAACTGTTGAAGTAGGTGACATTGGAGGAAATGAATGATGGGATGAAATAAATGATTTTTTATTCAATATAATTTAAAACATGCACACTTTTTTCCAATAGCTTAATATATTTGGACATATATATGTACAAAAATTTATGGGTTTATATTTACATAAGTAATTTATCAATGAATGTTGACACTTAATTTTTGTAGCAAGTCACTTTATTTGAATAGTGAAACACATAGTTTTGACATTACTATTTCAAAATATATTCAATTTTGGGTTTTATATATCCTTATGTACATGTATTATAGTAATTTAAATTTATTAGTAGTATTACATTTTATAGAAAGACATAATTAAATGCATTTACTTTTTAGATAGAAATAAAATAATTATTGAAGAAAGCATGTGTAACTATTGGGTCCTAGTTGAACAATTAGTAGTTCCACCATTGGAACATGATCCAATATTGGTACCTTTCCCCTATATCACACATTCAAACAAAATATCTCATTCTTTCCTGCTATAATAATAAATGATTAATAAATACATGCCATGTTGTGAATGCTTGCATAGATATAGATTGCTTGATAAAATCATATCATGATTTATGTATGGCATGAGTGTGTATTTAATATCATAAAATAATTGAATCATCTAAAACTAAAAGATAAATAAAAGGTTTACACTCTAAACTTTCATCATTTTCCAATGTATAAACCTTTTCATAAAGTTATTTGAACATTTTTTATTAACTTTTTATATTATTAATTGGCATGGCCAATTTATATGATGATTATTAATTTTATGGCCATTCCATTATGGATGTTGATTTAATATCAATATATTAATTTCATTAAAATTACAACATGAATATCCACAAACATTTAACTAGCATTTTGCCGGAAGGTCTAAGTAATAGATTGTTTAGTAAAATACAGTTTGGTGAAACATCTAGGTGTCTAGTGTAAAAGACTAATGTTGAATCACATTTAAAGTTTGAGGATGTAAATCATATAAAATAAATAGACCTTAAAATTTTCATCAAGGAAATAATTTCTAAAGACTCGGTTTCCATGTAATCCTTATAGATGTTGTTCAAATCCTTTCCACTCTCAATAAGTGACAACATGAAGCTCAACACATCATTATCCATAACTAGATACTTTTTTACATCAAGATAACCAAGTGTATTAAACATTTAAATGGGAAATTAGATGAAATATGTGGGAAGGTAACTTATATATTTGGAATTAATAGAGATAATGAGCATGCTCTGACTTTTTTTGTCAAACAAAAGGAAGTGCTTTCACTACGACCTACTACCTTATATGTGAAAGAGGTTAATTTATTAGGAGAAGAGTAGGTTACTCATATAATTAAGTAGTGATACCTACCTCCTAATCCACTAAATCATTTTATAAATACATATAATATAATTCTAATCAGTTTAGATAGCCCATGTCATCAAAGAAAGTTCCAAACTCATCCTTTCCACCATAGAATTCCATCCATAGTGAATCATGAAGGCACCCATAGCTAGATGGTAAAGAATTTGATGCATTATTTTATGCTCTTAAAAATATCTACAAAGGTGAGATATAGTAGCATTACAAACATGTCTACATGATGCTTCTACTTGGTACCATCATGACTTGTTTCTACCCTTATCAGTGCTCTACCACATGGCATGATTGCATTGAATCTGGGCCTCTCAACTTCTTAAACTATTCACTACTTCCTTTAGGTTCTAAATATAGAAGATGTTGATACATGGTGGCATCTTGGGACTTCAAGTCTCATATCTTTTGGGAATAACTAATTACTACCATGCAGGCCTAGGTTACCATTGATTGAAAGACATATGACACCTCTGTGTCTAATTTATCCTTAGGAATTAGAACATCATGGTCACTAGGGGTATCTATAGAGGTGAGGCCACCCAAACACATGGTTCCCACCATATATTAAAATATGTGTCAAGTTAGACAACTCAATAGGTGTAGTACAAGAATCTCAATATATGTTTATGATGTGGCATTTGGGCATTAATGTATTTCTATAGAATCATTATGATATACAATGATGTATGGTTCACAAGGTTATATTTTATAGTCTTGGTATTTTTTTCATTAATTTGATGTGTGTGTGTGTGTGTGTGTGTGTGTGTGTGTGTGTGTGTGTGTGTGTGTGTGTGTGTGTGTGTGTGTGTGTGTGTGTGTGTGTGTGTGTGTGTGTGTGTGTGTGTGTGTGTGTGTGTGTGTACGTATATGTGTGTGTACATATATGTATATGTATATGTGTGTGTGTACATATATCTATATGTGTGTGTATCAACACACACACACACACACACACACACACACACACACACACACACATGTATGTATGTATGTATGTATGTATGTATGTATGTATGTATGTATTTAACTATCCACACACTTGGTTCCCACTATAGATTGAAATATGTGTTAGGCTAGGTGACTCAATAGGTTTAGTGTAAGAATCTTAATACATGTTTATGATGTGGAACTTGGGCATTAACATATTTATGTGGGGTCATTATTATTCTCAATACAAAGATGTATTATTCACAAGGTTCCTTTTTTCTACAGTCTTGGTATTTTTTTTCTTAATTTGATTTATTTATGTATGCATGTATATTTAATTTTCATTTTCTTAAGGGGTAAGTGTTTTCTTATGATTTCATGAGTAAAATCCCCTTTTAATTGTATGATGTGGGAACCCCCTAATGCTTGAGAAATAAACATACCAACCTTCCCTTCCAGCTAAGATCGATCACCAACTGACCACATTTTCTCTCAATTAGTGACTCCTATACCATGACATTAACATTGTATCATGAACAATGCCACCTTATGTACCCATATGTAATGTATTTTAAAAAAACTTTTGTAATAATTTCAACCACAACAAGATAAATTACATAAATTCAATGTATTGAATGCACATTAACATCATTGTGGAATGTGTATGATATGGGCTATCCAACATATGATATCACATGAAATATGTTGTCATTATTCTTCATCATCACCACCTAGTTTAATTTGAAAAATATCATGACTTGTAATTTTTATATGGACTTTTTATAATTTTTATAGGTGTCAATATATTAGTATCATAGACCAACATAAGTTACAATACAGACTTTAGAACCTTATTATCTTGTCTCCATATTTTTGGCATAGTTGCATTGATTTGAGTAGCACATCAAACATGGAACCTTCACACAATCATATCAACATCATTTTGTCCTTATCGACCTTTCAAAATAGAAAACATCCAATCAAAGAACCTAGCACCTTGGAACTTTTGTGCCCCTTTATAATGGATGAAAGTCATGTAAATATAATAGTTTACTTAAATCCATTAAATCATAACAAATATAAATGTAATGTATCATGAAATATGGATGGTACATGTTTCACAAAGGTTTATAATTAAAATGCATTTGATTATTTGAAAAGATGATGCTTAAGTATAGTATGGAAACATTTTTCATCAACTAATTCACACCATGTTTGATCACCTTAGCAAATGGCTGATAAAAATAATCATAAATGGTTGGAGCATTTACAACTTGGTTATTTATTTTATATACCCATGTCCACTTCAATTTTTAATCTCAATTTATAACCCAAAATTTTAATTTTCCCTTGGTTGATTTTAATTTTTATAGCACCATTAAATAGTGAAAATAATTTATCCATTACAATCACCATGACAAAACCCAATAACCCACAATTGACTTGACTCCAACATGTTGGGCTCTTCCACCATATAATAAAAATGTCCCCTGATTAAAACCAAGGGTGTTGTAGTTTTAAAACAATAATTGGATAAATATGTTATCTATTTATATGAAGAATGCAATCTATCATAGACTAAATCATTAATCACTTATGGGCTCGGGTTGTCATTGTTTGAAATACATGTGACATCTTTACATCTAATATATCTTTATGACTTAGACCATCATGGTCACTAGGGGTCTCTGTAGAGTTGAGCCCATTCGAGACTCCTGATGTCGACCATAAATTGTAATATTTTTCAAGCTAGGTGACTCAATAGGTTTTGTGCGAGCAACTAAACAAATTTTTATGGTGTGTAATTTGGGAGTTAACATATTTATATGGGGCCACTATGATTCTCAATATGTATGGTTCACCTTTTTTTTTTCTACAATATTGTTATATTTTATTAATTTCATACATACATATAGTTTTTTGGTAAGTGTTTACCTTTCATTTATGGATTGAATTCAAATTTTAAGTATATGATGTGGGCATCCCCAAATGATTGTGAATTAAACCTACTAACCCTCCCTTCCACCTAGGGATGATCACTAATCAACCCCATTTTCTATGCACTGATGACTCCTCTACCATGGCATTCAAATTTTATCATGAATGATGCCCCCTTATTCACACATGTCACATGCATTCTATACAATATTTGATACTCACTTCAACCACAACAAAAGAAGCAAGATAAATTCTATAACCTTAATGCAATCCCACTACATTAGTATCATTACAAAATGTGTATGATATGGGCTCTCTGGTGTATGATATGACATGAAATTTGCATCATTTCCCCTCATCATCATTGACCAACTCACATTAAAATATTTCACCACTTGTAATTTTTGTATGTGTTGAATATTTAGTATTTACATTAGTTAAATTAGTGATTATTTATGGATGGTGGAGCCTAATCTTATTTTAATACCCAATTCCTAATAGGGGTGTGTGGGGGGGGCGGGGGGCGGAGCAAGGGGAATACCCCCCACTAGGTTCATTATGTTCAGAGGAAACACCCCCAAAGAAATTTTTTGTGAAAAATGCATTATAAAATATTGTAATTTCATAGTTAATCTAGACCATTTACTATTAGGTTATAGATCTAATGGTATAAATTAAGTTAGTGTATTTTTTCCCTAATTTTTAACCCTCCTTTGATATAAGGGCATTGTAATCAAGTGGAAAAAGGGAGAGAGTGAAGAGGATATTGTAGTGGATGTATTTTAGGTTTTTTTCCCTTCATTTATTGGACTAAATAATAAGGATTGGCAGTTTCTGTGGATGTAGCCCATATTGAGTGAACCATGTTAAATTTGTGTCTCTATTCTATTGTGTTTTATAAATTTTAATTTTGTCTTTATTTCATTTTTTTCTCTACATTCTGTATTCTTAACAACTGGTATCAGAGCCAAAGGTTTATTTTGTAGATAAACTCACATGAAAAGAGTTTCTTAGTTCGAGTGGGACCAATGGAAGAAGAAGGCAAGTTTAAGGTCAAGAAGTTCAATGGCAAAAACTATTAGCTATGGAAGATGTAAATGGGGGACTATCTATATCATAAGGATCTTTTCCTACCATTAGGTGGATTAGAAAATAAGCCGATGACTATGAAAGATGAAGATTGGGAGGTTCTTGATAGAAAGGCACATGAAATAATATGAACGTGCCTGGAAGGATCAATGGCCTTCAATATTTTAAAATAAAAGACAAAAAAAGATGTGATAAAGGCATTAGATAGTGTATGAAAAACCCTTAGCCTCTAACAAGGTATTTTTTATGAAGCATTTATTTAATTTAAAAATGTCAAAAGGTGGGCCTATTGTTGACCATTTAAATGAATTTAACATGATCACAAATTAGTTAAGCTCTGTAGGAGTAAATTTTGATGATGAAGTTAGGGATCTTTTTATTCTATGATCATTACTAGAAATTTGGAATGGCTTGGTCATGGATATGAGTAATTGTGTCTCTAGCTCAAACACTTTAAAGTTTGATGATGTTATTGGTGTTATCCTTAGTGAGGAAATGTGATGGAAAAGCATAGGTGAGACATTAGGTAATAATTTGACTATGGAGAAAAAGTGAAGATAAAAGGATAGAGGAAATGGCCTAGGGAATCGTGAGAAGTCTAAAAAGGGTAGATCTAAATCTAGAGGAACATTGGTGTGCTAGATTTTTGGGAAGAAATGATACCTAAAGAAAGATTGTTGGTTTCAAAAAGGAAAATAAGGAGATGGACAACAAGATAAAAATTAGGAAGAAAATTTAGTAGGTGATGTGTTACAAGATGATTCAATCCTTTATTTAGATAATATTAATGATTCTTGGGTGTTAGATTCAAGGCCTTCATTTCATGCTACACCCCATAAGAAATATTTTCAAGACTATGTTCAAAATGATTTTGGGCAAGTTTATTTTGGTGATGGTAAACCTTATAAAAATGTATGAAATGGTAAGATGTAGATAAAATTATATAATGGAAACAAATGGTTATTGAAATAGGTGAGGCATGTTCCTGAGTTGAGAATAAATCTAATTTCAGAACGGTAGCTAGGAAGTAAGGGCTGCATAGTTACATTTACAAAAAAATCATGGAAGGTCACTAAAGGATCACTGGTAATAGAAAAAGGAGAGAAGGTAAGTACATTATATTTATCTAATGGTGATGTTAACTCTTCTATTTCTCTAGCTTCTATAAAAGTGGATACAAAATTATGGCACCACAGACATGGGTACATGAGTGAGAAGGGGATGCAAGTTATCCACTCAAAGAATTTGTTGTTAGATTTAAATAAGGTGGATTTAGATTTATATGAGCACTGTGTGTATGGAAAATATAAGAGAGTAAAATTTATTAGAGTTAGGAGGACAAAGAAAGATGAAAAGTTAGATCTTGTCCATACATATGTATATGGACCAACTCAGGTATCATCTCTTAGTGGCTCTTCTTATTATGTTACTTTTATCGATGATGAAACTAGAAAAACTTGGGTTTATTGCATACAAAATAAATATGATGTTTCTGATACTTTTAATAAATGGAAAGCTTTGGTTTAAAATGAGACAAGAAATAAGTTAAAGTATGTCAGATCAGACAATGGAGGTGAATACTACAATAAGGAGTTTGATAATTACTATTCATCCCATGGGATTCATAGAGAGAAGATGGTTCCAAGAACACCACAACAAAATGGTGTGTCAAAAAGGATAAACATGACAATCATGGAGTGTGCAAGGATCATAATATTACATGTAGGGTTTCACTTATAGTTTTGGGTATATGCTATAGATGCTATTGTTTACTTAATAAATATAGGGCCTTCAAGTCCTTTGGATGGTGACATTTTAGAGGAAGCATAGATAGGTAAAAAGGTAGATTACTCCTTTTTAAATACTTTTAGTTGTGAAGTATTTATCAATATTCATAAAGAAAATAAAACCAGGCTTGAGGTAAAATCCAAAAAATGTACTTTTATTAGATATGGATTTAATGATTTTGGTTACCATTTATGGGATATTGAAAATCATAAAACCAGGAATAGAGATGTTATCTTTAATGAAAAGGTCATGTATAGAGATCAATTGCAGGAAAAGATATAAGAAAAGTCAAATACAGAATATGTAGTACTTGATGAAATTATTGTAAATGAAATTCCAAAAGTGTCAAAAGATCAAAATGTGCAACAACTTCAACAAGTACCTCAAACTCTTGGAAGTGTAGTTAGAAGATATACTAGATTAAATAGACTCCATGAAAATTACTCTCCTTCACTTTATAATTTATTACTGACTAATGGTGGTGAGCCAAAAAGCTATGAAAAAGTAATGCAGGTAGAAACTAGAAAGAATTGGGAGCAAGGCATGAAAGAGATGGACTCTTTGGTACATAACCAAACCTGGGATTTGGTTCAATTGTCTACAAGTAAAAGAGAATTGTAGAATAAATGGGTTTATAGGTTGAAGGAAGAAGATAGAGGCAAAAAGAGGTACAAGGGTAGACTTGTTGCAAAGGGGTTTGCACAAAATAAAGGTATTGACTTTGATGAAATATTTTCTCTAGTAATTAAAATGAATTCTATAAGAACTATTTTAAGTTTGGTAGTAGTATAATATTTGCACCTTGAATAGTTAGGTGTGAAGGCTAAATTCTTTCATGATGATTTGGAGGAGAAAATATATATGGATCATCCACAAGGATAAGAAGTCAAAGGTAAGGATAAAATGGTGTGCAGGTTGAAGAAGAGTTTGTATGGCCTAAAACAAGCTCCAAGATAGTGGTATTTGAAATTTGACATGTTTAATATAGAACAAGGTTATATTAGATGTCATCCTAACCACTATGTTTACTTTAAGAGATTAGATAAAGGCATTTATATTATCTTGTTATTGTATGTAGATGGCATACTTGTTCTAGGTTCTAACATGCATGATATAAATGAGTTTAAAAGAAACCTAGCAGATTCATTTACAATGAAGGATTTGGGTGCTACAAAGCAAATCCTTGGTATGAGAATAACAAGAGTTAGGAAAAATAAAAAATTGGCATTGTCTCAATAAGAATACATTAAGAAGGTGTTAGTCAGGTTCAATATGCAAGATACAAAACCTATGAGTGCACCTTTGGGAGGGAACTTCAAATTAAGAAAGGAATAATATCCTAAAATATATGAAGAAAGTGATTACATGACCAAATTTCCATATGCTTTATCATTTGGAAGTTTAATGTATGTTATGGTGTGCACTAGACTAGATATTACTCAGGTAGTGGGACTTGTCAGTAGGTTTATGAACAATCTAAGAAAAGAGCATTGAGATGTAGTCAAGTGGATTCTTAGGTACTTGAGAGGGACCACTAATAGATATTTGTGCTATGAAGGGTCAAATGTTATCTTAAAATGATATGTTTATGCAGAAATGAATGGAGATTTAGATGGTAGGAGAAGCACCATAGGTTATGTATACACTGTTGGTGACACAATAGTTAGTTGAATTTCAAAATTATAGAAGATAGTTGCTTTATCAGCTACATAGGTAGAATATGTTGTAACTACAAAAGCTAGTAAATAAATGATATGGATGAAAAATTTCATGGAAGAGTTGAGGCATAAGTAATAATATTATAGGTTGTACAATGATAACTAGAGTAATATTCATTTAGCAAATAACTCAACATTATACTCAAGAACCAAACATATAGAACTTGGGTATCACTTCATTTGTTTAGTTTTTTAGGATGGTCAACTAAAGTTGGAAAGGATCCATATAAGTTAGAATCCTATAGATATGCTAACAAAGGCAGTCACTAAAGACAAGCCAGAGATTTGTTTAGCATCAATAGGTCTTCAAGGATAAAAAGGAAGATGAGAAACATGCCAGGGTCATATTTCAAATAAAATTCCAAGTAAGAGTTGTAGTAATGGAGTTGAAACAATTAGTTTCCAAGTGGGAGATTGTTGGATGGTGGAGCCTAACCTTATTTTAATACCTAGTTCCTGACAGGGGGAGTGGGAGGAAACTTCCCCCCCACTAGGGTCATCATGTTCTAGGGTAGCACCCTCAAATCAAATTTTTGTGAAAAATGCATTATAAAATATTGTAATTTCATAGTTAATTTGGACCATTTACTATTAGGTTTTAGATCTAATGGTAGAAATTAAGTTAGTGCATTTTTTCTCTAATTTGTAACCCTCTTTTGATATGAGGGAATTTTAATCAAGCAGAAAAAGTGAGAGAGTGAAGAGGATATTGAAGTGGATGTATTGTAGGTTTTTTCCTTTCATTTATTGGACTACATAATAAGGATTGGTAGTTTATGTGTGGATGTAGCCCATATTGGGTGAATGACATTAAATCTATGTCTCTATTTTATTATTATTTTTTTATTTTAATTTTGTCTTCATTTTATTGTTATTGATCTACATTTTATATACCTAACACTCTACCATGGAATTCAAAATATATCATGAATGATGTCCCCTTATTCACAATGTGACATGCATTTTGTAAAATCTTTGATACTCACTTTAACCACAACAAGATAAACTCCATAACCTTAATGTATTCCCCCCACATTACCATCATTATATAATGTGTCTGATATGGGCTCTCCGGTGTACGATATGACATGAAATATGTTATCATTTCCCCTTACCATCATCGACTAGCTCACATTGAAATCTTTCACCACTTGTACATTTTGTATGTGTTGGAGATTTAGTATTTACATTAGGTAAATTAGTGATTGTTTAGTTACCATAGAGTAAATATTACTTATGGTATGGTAATTAGTAACATTAATATTATGTAGCAATAATGTATATTTGGTTAGTTAGAATATATATGATTAATATTGATGTGTAAAAATAATAGTGTCGTATATACCTTGATATTATTTGTGAGTTATTATAGGTATAATTGTAGATTGTGGTGGAGATATCAGCTCCAAAATTATAGGATGGAATTTTCCTATATAAATGTATTGACTCGTATGAAATGATATAGTGTGATAATTATAGTATTATTCTTTATCTACTCTCTATATACTATGTTTTATTTCATTATTAGTTGCTTGAGTTAAATCACTTGTATAAGGTCCTTAAATACCTATCAATGGTATAAAAGCAGATATGAGAATTTAAGAATTGAATATGGTAGATCCATTTGTAGTCTTGGTTTCCCATGTCTATGAAATTCATAAATTTTAAAAGAATATTTTTATTGTATTTTATTGTTTTGGAAATAATTATGAGGTAGTTATTTGGATATTTTTAGAGTATTTATAATTTTGAAGTGGTTGTATGAATTATCCCATGCAAAATTTGTATATGTGTGTGGACCTACACCTACACCAAAGAAGTTACATACTTGTGTAAATATTGGTGAAGGTGGAATTATTGGATAATGTTATTTGAGTGTGGTGTTTTGCATCCTAAAAGTGCATATTAAGATTTTATTTTCTATAAATCAAACACAATCTCAAGGACTTGTCCTATTAACATTAATCAATCACTTTATGCCAATTTATTGGTAGAGACTTACAGATCCCTATGCAAACTGAGTTATAGATTCTCCCTTGAGGACTGAACAAAACACTTCGCTAGATGAAGACAATGTGCTAGAAATGAGAATTGCATTAGAATCTTCAACATTCAGACCTATAAATTCCTCATTGGAATCTCATCGAATATAGTCATCATTAAATTCCTCATTAGAATCTCATCCATTTTTAGTGTATGATGTGGGCATCCCCTAATTCTTATGAATTAAACCTACCAACCCTCCCTACCACTTGGGTTCAATCACCAATCAACCCCATTTTATCTCCATTGGTGACTCCTCTTATATGGCATTCACATTGTATCATGAATGATTCCCCCTTATTCACACATACCACATGCATTTTTTAAGAGCTTCATTACTCACATCAACCACATTGAAAGTAACAAGATAACTTCCATATCTTCAATGTATTACCCCTACATTAGCATCATTTTATAATGTGTATGATATGGTCTCTCTCATGTATGATATGACATGAAATATGCTATCATTACCCCTCATCATCATTAACTAGCTCACTTTGAAATCTTTCATCACTTTTAATTTTTGTATGTGTTGGAGATTTAATATTTAAATTAGTTGAATTAATATTTTTTTGGTTATGATAGATTAAATGTTACTTATGGAGTGGTAATTAGTAACATTATTGTTATATAACAATAATTATATTTGGTTAGTTAGAATATATATGAGTAATATTGTTGTGTAAAAAAAATATTGTCATATATAGCTTCATAATTTTTGTGAGCTATTATAGGGATATAAAGAGATTATTGTGGAGATATCAACTCCATAATTATAGGAAATTATTTTCCTATATAAATGTATTATCACATATTAAATAATATAGTGTGAGAATTATAGTATTATTCATTGTCTACTCTCTATGTACTACGTTCAATTTCATTATTGATTGATTAAGTTAAATAACTTATATAAGATCCTTAATTTCCTATAAATTGTATTAAAAAAGGTATGGGAATTTGAGAATAGAATGGTGAAACTCTATTTTTAGTCCTGGTTTCCCTTGTCTATGAAATTCATAAATTTGGAAGAATAGTTTCTTTATATCTTATTACTTTAGAAATAATTATAGGGTGTTTATTCAAATTTTTTTAAGAGTATTTGAAATTTTGAATTGGTTGTAAAAAAATTCTCATGCAAAATTTGTATATTTTTGTGTACTTTCACCTACGCCCAAGAAGTTATAGACTTGTAAAAATATCGATGAAGGTGACAATATTGGAGAATGTTATTTAAGTGTGATTTTTTGCATCCTAAAAGTGCATATTAGAATTTGATTTTAATCAATCCAACATATTATAAATGATTTTTCTTATTGAAACTAATCAATCACTCTCTATTGATTTCTTAGTGGAAACTTACATATCCCTGTGTAGGCTCAGTTCTGGATTTTCCCTTAAGAACTCAACAAAATACTTAGCTAGACAAAGACAATGTGTTGGAAAGGAGAATTGCACTAGAATCCTCACCATTAAAACCTAGAAATTCCTCATTTTAATTTCATCCAATATAGTTATAATTCAACACATCTTGGCTATACATCCGATTTCAAAGTCAAGCATTGAACAAAGCATGTCAAATGTCACTCACTATCTCATATTATGTGGAAGCTCTTACTAATCTGCCTTCATATGCATTCAATTATTTAGTAGGTTATGTATCATTTAGTTCATACCTACTCTATACCTAACTCAATTTGGAAATAACTTGTATCAAGGTCCATATGTATTCAAAGTCAATGAATAATTCTCTCATGTGTAGAATGGTAAATGAACAACTTAGCTTGTGAAACAAGTGAGCATTCACTATAAAGAATTTTTTAATTATTTGAAAAGATGTTTGTCTTCACCATAATTATATCTCTATCAATTCAATATCCTTCCATTCACTCTAAATTTTATGATTCCAACATCTTTATCCAAAACCATGTTGTAACTTGGATAATGATGTATTCCAGAGTTTAGCAGTTTTAGGTTTGTTTAAGTTAAATTATTGGTTTGATTAAAATATTTTTTTTTATATTAGTAATATATTTAGTAATATTACATTTGAGTTAAATTATTAAGATAAATTTTCCAAATAATCATAGGTTATTTATTATGTTCATGTCAAAACCAATACTCTTATGTATGTAAAAAAAAGGAAAAAAATGATCAATTTAGTTTTTTTAATGTTTTATAAAAGTGTCAAAGTAACCTTTGATTCATTTTTGAAATGTGTAATTTTTTATCAAAGAGTTGAAGTATTTTTTATTCAATATTTGAGTCATCATTTCCAAAAATTATAAAAAATATTACCTTGCGAATGCATTATCACTTGTACATGACTTTCAAATTATTGGAGGGGGATTTTTCCTTGAAAACTTCTTGTATCTGAGCTTTATCGACACATTTATTGAGTAAACAAAAACCTGAAGTAGGTCATGGGTAATAGATGAAGGAATCCATTCAATCCTCTCATTATCTACTAGCAATGGATACACTATTGATTTAGTGGCATGTGATTTCAATTGTGTGAATTTTAGTTTTTTCAGCAATTTCAATGTGGTATGAAAATAAGAATAGATGATTATTCCTATTCATTTGTGAGTATTCCCTATCTAACCCATTTTGTAGAAACATTGTATAATGTTGATCAAAATTTATTATAACAATCATGATGTGAAGGTTTTTAATAAATCAAGAAAATCAATTGGGTAAGGTTTTTTGGTAAACTTGGAAAACAAATTGTGCAAGGTTATTGTTAAACATAAAAAACCAATTGTGTAAGGTTTTTGGTGAACTTAGAAAACTAATTATTTAAGGTTTTTGGTAAACCTTGAAAACTAATTCTGAAAAGTTATTGGTATACTTATAAAACCAATTGGGTAATGTTATTAGTCTTAGTTAGATAAAACCATTGGTGAGAAGATCATGAGCACATAGAGGTGGTAGGATACAATCAATAAATGAGATATGTTTTACCATGTAAAAACTAAGGGGGAGGAATGCTTAAGATTTAGTATTTACATTAGGTAAACCGGTGATTGTTTAGTTACCATAGAGTAAATATTACTCAAGGTATGGTAAATAATAATAATATTACTATTTAAAAATAATGTATTTTTTTAATTTAGAATATATATGAGTAATATTGTTGTGTAACAATAATTGTGTCGTATATAGCTCCATAATTATAGGAAATGCATTTCTTATATAAATTTATTATGTTGTATGAAATAATATAGTGTGAGAATTATAGTATTATTATTTGTATACTCTTTGTGTACTATGTTCAGATTAATTATTGATTACTTGAGTTAAATCACTTGTATAATCTCTTTAAATAAATTTTAGAATGGTCTTGTTATAATTTCTCTAGTTATCCATATATTAGAAGCATATATGAATATAAGTTATGATATAGACTTTGGAACTTCAATGTCTTGTCTCCATATCATTGGTATTGTAGTGTTGACTTGAGTCACACATAGAACATGGATCCTTCACAAAATCAAATCAATGAAATTTATACTCATCGACCCTTCATAATAAAAAACATCCAATTAAAGACCTAAAATCTTGGAAGCTTTGTACACCATTCTAATGGATGCAAGGCATGTAAATCTAATAGTTGACTTAAATATACACAATCCTAATAGACACAAATGTAATCTATCAAAAAATCATTGCATTGCAATTTAAATCTTGATAAATTTACCCCCATAATTACTTTACATGAACTTATTTTGACATCTATGTGAGTTACGTGATGATGGTAAGTAATGACATTGAATTTAAGGAAATAGACTCAAAGAACCATGAGGAAAAACACTTTCAGAGTTTAATGACATGTCAATTATGTCAATGTAATCTATAAATTCCATATAACTACTATCATAAGAACATACATAGCTTGGGGCCTTTTTCACATATTGATTTATCATTAAGCTAATTTACCTAATTATCCATGGATTATTATGGTTGTTAAGTTGATTAATTTATATTTAACTAAGCTGTAAGTTATATGTTGTTATAAGATAATTATATATTGCTTAGATTACATGATTTCATTACTATGAGATAGTTGTATTGTATATTATTTACATTATGATCATATTGATTAGTTGTTACAAAAGTATTTTATGATATATATCATGATGTTACGGCTAACTACCTTCTTGTCATGAGTTGGATAAAAAACAAATTCAACCCATAGAGCATGATGAAGGGAGAACATCATCATAGAGGATGGCATAGATGGAGGTGTTGGCGAACAATAGAGGAACAATTAAAACCCATGCACACACCATGATATATATCACTCATTATATGCATTGTTTGAGTTGTTAGATTTAGTACATGTTTGATGTTATCTAAATTTAGATAATTGATTATATGTGTTAGTTGTGTGTTAGTTTAGTTTAAAGCTTGTGAGGTTCTAATTTTTGTGTGATTTTATTATAATTGTTATACATAGATTAAATGTATAATATTTATTTTGATCATGTTGAGTTATCATATTCATGGTTTTTAATACTAATTCTTTACGAAAAAGTAAATATATAATGAATAGTATCTATTTACTACTATCTATAGGTGAACCAACATGTCTTTGTAATGTTTTAGAACATTAGCTAGTTATTATTATGATATTTGGAAAATATAATTATACGGATTAAAACCTTAATATATAGAATATTACTAAAGATATTGAATAGTCTATATAAAGTATTAATAACAATGATTATTTTGTGATAATATCATTATGTTTTGGTATTGTAATTGTTCAATTTATTATTTTAGTTAAAAGAATATTATTGACTTTATACTAGTCACTTTATTATTTAAAGTCATAATGATTGTGTTAATTTTGTTATGTTATTACAAATATTAAATTGTTATCATAAGCTATCCTATGAACTAAACTTAGTCAACATTCACATGTATAGATAATGGTGATGTTTGAAGTGTTAGTTATCACTAGAAATAATATCAATAGTGGAATTTTGTGAAGTTGATACATAAAAATGTAACATAAATAAACCATGCAGGAATTAAGAGATTAAAAATAATTATTATTAATGTTTTTGGGAAAGTTCAAGATAATTAGGGATTTCTTGGATATCTCAAAAAGGAGTTAATTAGGATTAGTTACAATTTTTATGGATAATAGGGATTATGAATGGAAGAATAATAGTAACACTGTGAGTTCAATACAAAAGTTACATGCATTTCATGAAGAGGAGGGTCAATGTAAAAATAATGATAAGGGAAATGGAGAAGGGCATGACACGACATAGAGAAGAGAAGAAAGAAGAGTAGAGAGATAAGGGAAGGGATTATTCTGGTTCATATAGTTTCATCTATAAGGTATTAAAAGGTTGGTGATTTTGTTTTGTTTTTTTAACTTAGAAGAATTCTATGTATAAATTTGACTCTTAGGGTTTTGGAAAATATTGAATTTTATAATAGATACATATTTATCCCTATGGATGGCTCAGCGATCCAAAAAACTAAACCTATATCCCCTAAACCTCAATGAAGCAAATAAATTCTATGTGTGTAAACCGTCAGGGTTAAATGGATATATTTTATTATGGTGGTCATCTGCCCAAGTAAAAGAACTATAGGCTTTGGCAAAAGGCATTAATAAATGCAAAGACTAAAGTTTTGTTTGTGAAACCCACAC
>JARHVA010002471.1:580000-582500 GCA_037957365.1 Torreya grandis | reverse complement strand
AATATAGGAATGAGTCAAAAGTCAAAGTTGATAAGTGTTTAGTTGAGCTAAGATTAGGTTACCCAAATTCATAATAGTAGTGGATCTTTATGTAACACTGCTAAGGTCATATGATGTGATCCTAAGATTCAATTAGATTGTGAAGCATAAATACAAGGTTGATTTTTATCTTAATAAGGTTGAGTGTCAGGATGATTTTTGAAATCAAACACTAATTCAGAGCAAGAAAAGAGAGACAAGGCTTAGGCAGATTTCTAAAATACAACTCAGGAAGTCAAAAGGAAAAACATGCCAAGCATTTATCATTAATATAAATGAAATGGATGAATCTAAAGAAACATTCCATGAATATTATCTATTCCTTATAAATTTTCATGATGTGTTTTCAAAGGAACTAGTGGGATTGTCTCCCAAACACGATTCTAATTTCTCTATTGATATCATACATATATTAGAACCTAGTCTAAGGCACCATATAAAATGAAAACCACTAAATTTTTTGAATTGAAGGCAAAACTCCAAAATTTGTTATCAAAGGGGTTGATCAAACCAAGTGTGTCATTATGGGGTGCACCAATCATCTTCATCAAGAAGAAAGATGGCATTCTTTGATTTTATATTATTATAAAATATTTAATAAGGCGATTATCAAAAACATGTATTCACTACCTCATATAGATGATATCTTTGATCAAATGTCAAGAGAAATGGTCCTTTCTAATATTTATATTAGAACAAGATATCATTAGTTGAGGATATTCCAAAGACATCTTTTAAGACTTGATATGGGCATTATGAGTTTAGAGTGTTACAATTTAGGTTGACAAATTTTCCTACAAAATTTATGAATCTCATTAATATTATGTTCAAATATTATCTAGATCATTTTGTTTTGGTATTTCTAAATGACATTATTATATATTCTAAAGATGAAGAAGAGCATCATCAATATTTAAAACTAGTTTTGTAATGATTATGGAAGCACAAATTGGATGGTAAGTTATTTAAGTGTGCATTTTTTCAAAATAAATTAAAATATTTGGGACATATTATGTCTATGAATGGTATTTCTATAGATCTGAGAAAGATAAGGGCCATTATGGAGTGACCAACACCAAATATTTTTCATGAGATAAGGAGTTTCATGGGATTAATGGGTTATTACAAGAAATTCATTATGAATGTCTCTAAGAAAACTAATCCAATTACCTCTCTGCAGTGTAAGAACCAAAGTTTTACCTGGTTAGATAAGTGTGAATTATATTTTTAGGAATTAAAAGGGATGCTTACTTCAACACTAGTAATAAGAGTGTCTAATCTCAATGGTCAATTTCTAGTGATCACACATGTGTCTAGGTATGGAATTGGAGGAGTCCTTATGTAGGATGGTGTAGCGGTAGCCTATAAATCAAAGAAACTAAAGACTTATGAGGTGAATTATGACCCTCATGACATATAAGTTGTAGTGATTATGGATGCTTTGTATGTTTAGAGGCATTATTTGTTGGGAAAACCATTTGAGATCAAGACTGATAACTTGGGACTCAAATACATCATCACCTAACCAAATCTAAATTTTTATTAAAGGAATTGGTTATACTTCTTGTATAACTATGATTTTTACATCAAATATATCAAAAATAAGAAAAATAAATTAGTTGATGCCCTAAGTTATAGGAATTACATAGCAACCATAGATACTATTAAGAGTACTTTTACAGATCAAGTAATCAAATTCTTTCTAGGAGATGAATTTTATGATCAAATCAGGAAGGTGTTATATAATAATGCTCATAATCCTAGGTATAAAGGATTCACAATAGAGAATGATGGGATACAATAGAAGGATGTATGTACCAGATGGGGAGAATCTAAGGAGCACATTGTAAAATAAACTATACAATGCTCCATATTTAGGATATTCGAGATTAACCAAGCTCATGGTAGATCTTATACCACTTTATTTTTTGAAGGGAATCAATAAATATGTAGTAGAGTTTATGTCTCATCTAGAATGTCAACATATAAAATTTGAACATGTGCACCTAGATGGATTATTGTATCCACATGACATATTAGAATCAAAGTGACAGGTGATTATTATGGAAGTTATCCAAGGTTTAACATTGTCATGGAACATGCATGACATTATCTTATTTGTAGTTGATAAACTAACCAAGTTTCTCATTTTATACCAGGTAATTTTATAAATTATGCACCTACTCTTACAAAGAGATTCGTGAAGGAAGTGTATCATTTTTATGGATTTCTAGACAATATCATTTCATATCATGATCTGTGGATGACTTTTAGGTTTTAGTTAACTCTAAATTCAATTTGGTGTATGTAATTAAACTTTAGAACTACATATCACTGATAGATTGATAGTCAGACTGAATGAGTTAATCAGGTGTTATAGGATCTCTTTCATATTTATTACATGGATCAACAATACAAGTGGTAGGAATATCTTCTATTGGTTGAGTTTGCTTAAAATAAC
>JARHVA010002471.1:490000-575000 GCA_037957365.1 Torreya grandis | reverse complement strand
TGAAGGTAATCCAATCAAGTTGTTTGTATGAATTTGACTAAGCCAAACTAATGTTTTACTAAACATTTTCATTATGGTACACATCATGTTATAACATATTTTATTTATGGTACACATCATGTATTATATATATTAAAACATGTCGGTAATAAGTTATAGTTTATATTAACCAAATATTACATTGTTGGTACTAAATAAGCGGTTAAATGGACTTCACTAGCTTACTTAGTATCACTAATGCTAGATGAAGGTAATCCAATCAAGTTGTTTGTATGAATTTGACTAAGCCAAACTAATGTTTTACTAAATATTTTAATTATGTTACTCATCATGTTAGAACATATTTTATTTATGGTACACATCATGTATTATATATATTAAAACATGTCGGTAATAACTTATCTCTCTACATTTCCGCACCATCACTATCTACCCATTTATGAAGGGAGGGCCATTCCTTGATTTGGAGATTATGTGGGGGATCGATGGTCTATGGTTGGTGTGGAAAATGACTTGAATGATTCTCTATTTCCCCATAATATGTATTTATTATTAAAAACACATAAATATATGAAATATATGTGTGTGAAGAACTTATGTGCCCATATACATATATTTGAATGTAGGAGATGTATGTTTATAATTATAGGTGTTTTAATTGTTAATTTAAGTCATAGAATCCTGAGGGGTATGACACCATGATTACATGCATGAAAACTCCTAAATGTAAAACCAATTATATCAATGATATATTATGATTTATGTGAGTTAAGACTTTTTTTATTATATATTTGATCTTTAAAATTATTATGACTAGCTTGTTGTTGTTTGAGAAATGTTTACATGGAATAAACAGTGATATGATGATTATCATAAATGTAATAATTTTGAGTTAATTAGAAACATGCAATCTAAATTATACTTTATTGGTATATACTATACTTTTTTTTGCTTATTATTTATGTGATAAATAATATAGAAGAGATTAATTTCATACGTTTGATGGAATAAATGTGTTTTCTTATATTATTCTATATTTATCATGTTTTATGCCTACTAATAAGAATTAATCTATATGAATATATTAGTTATAGTTTATATTAACCAAATATTACATTGTTGGTACTAAATAAGCAGTTAAATGGACTTCACTAGCTTACTTAGTATCACTAATGCTAGATGAAGGTAATCCAATCAAGTTGTTTGTATGAGTTTTACTAAGCCAAACTAATGTTTTACTAAACATTTTCATTATGGTACACATCATGTATTATATATATTAAAACATGTCAGTAATAACTTATCTCTCTACATTTCTGCACCATCACTATCTACCCATTTATGAAGGGAGGGCCATTCCTTGATTGGGAGATTATGTGGGTGATCGATGGTCTATGGTTGGTGTGGAAAATGAATTGAATGATTCTCTATTTCCCCATAATAGTATTTATTTGGAGACTACACTTAAGATTACCATAGATACTAGAGTTCATGAGACTCATGCTCTGTGGAGCCTTGTATCTTATATTGTATTTATTATTGAAACATTATTCCTAATGGAAATGTAATTAATTACTTGCTATACATTGAAAATAGTGGTTGTATTATTATACCAACCATGGCTAGAACGATGTAATTAATTTTTATATGCAGTTATGTTGTATTTCGTATGATGTTAGTGGTTAGTAACTAAAAGATGTTACATGTTTATTTTAAGGTTAACATACTTCGTGTGTTATACTAAGGTCACTAATTAGATTCTCATGGTGAAATCTAATGAAAGAATACATGGAATTAAATTTTTTAAAAATAAATATTACATTATTTTAGTAAATCCTAGTGGGGATGTTATAACCTTTCCCCAGCAAAGTCTTTGAATGAAATGAAACCCCAAAAATTGAAAAAAAAATCAATTCATTGAGAGGATCCCAATTGCATACCAAAACCTTGATTTACTTATTATTTATTATTGATACAAATTTTCTTTATTTATAATCAAATCATGCTGAGATACTATTAATCCGTGATGGCTTGGATTATGGTGGACTTTGGAAGACCTTGTATTCATCCATTGAGACCCTTATCCATATTTTGGATTGTATTATTTTTATCATATATAAACTAATGTGTGTTTTTGACTCTTGAAATGTGACAATTATAACATTCATATATGAGGATGTAAGATTGGTTTAGATATCTAGGTCTTCATGGTGGCTAGTGGCATGTCATGATGCATATGGATTATAAATAATAGCTACATTGGACTTAATTAGTTATGAATTAACATGCATATTGAAATTGATTTAAATGTGCATAGTTTCATTCAATTATGTTGTCTAGATGATAAGCATTATAAGTTATAACTAATTATATTATTTGTCCTTGTTTCACCCATAAGGATCATCCTTACCTTTCACTTATATAATGTTATTTGTATGCTAGTTTAGAGCCTTGATTTGAATATCTTTTTAATGTGGTGAAGGATAAATGGATAAGAAAAGGAGAACATATTGGTGTTGATTACAAAAAATAGTTAGTGACCTATTAATTCATGGCATCTCCATGAATATGTTTTAGATTAATTCATAGGTTAAGAGGTGAAAAACAGCCTAAAATTCTATTTAGAAGGACCTAGGGCATTTTATTTTAATTAAACTTCAAATGAGGACAAATTAAATTTATGACATTTTTTTATTACTCTAATTCTATAATTAATAAAGTATAGGCATTGATAATAAATTGATCTAAAAGGTCTAGGTAGTGATCAAGGTGACTTGAGAGTGAACAAGTTAATGCACATGAATTGTGTATAATGATTAATAAGAGTATGTATGAATGTTATATTTAAAAGTGAGTGTGCACAGGCATGATAAGGTGGTAATCATGTTTAACTTAAAGATAAATAATCCTACTGATTATTAAGAGAGAACTAAAAATAGTATTTATAGAATAATAATAATAATTGGTAATAAAATAAATACATTGGCACCATGCTATTGATATGTAATATTTTAATATAGGTTTTTTTGAAATGATATTTTAAGATTTCTTGTTTATCGAACCCCTTTTAGATGCCACTCCATGTTGATTAAATGATCAATGAGCCTCCTTTAATTTTGAAAGTTTGCTAGGATAAAATTCCAAGAAATTGATCAATTTTAGAAAGAGAATAAAAAATCTTGATTTGAAAATACCCATGTGTTTCTTCTGGTAGGCTAAGTGTTTCATTTTAGGATATCCTAGCATGTGGAAGCTTATGGATGCATATTGATTCCTTATCAGCTAATAATCCTTGGTAAATCTAATTTATAAGCCCTCCCAAAAATTCCCATTTGTAATCCATCATTTAGTTCTGTATGAAGTAAAAATAGCCATGGCATTCTATTTAGAATGGCCTCAATTGTTATAGTGTAACATATATTCTCCTGGTTGTTTTTATCTTGGATAATGATGGATGACATAAAATTTAAATCTAGAGCATGTTTCATTCACCAAATATGATTTGAGATTCAAAAATAAAGAGAACACCATTATGATTGTAGGCATGTTTTCTCGATGACATTGAAACTGAGAATTGACTCTTTTGCATCCTGATTTATCTCTAAGTTGAATACCTTGTTTGATCCATAGATTATTATGGTTGTTAGTTTATTAACTATCTTTTATTAAGCATTATGTCATATATTGATTATGGGACAATTATATCTTAATTTACATGATTAGTTTTCTATGAGTTAGTAATACTTTTACATTATGATCATGTTTGTTAATTATACAACATTATTTTATGGATATAATGATGTTTTAGGCTAACTACCTTCATTGTTATGATGTGGATGTAGGACATATCCATCCCTCAGAGTGTGACAGAGGGAGAACATCATCGGAGAAGGTGGTTTAGATGGAGACATTGGGAGATGATAGAGAATGAACCCAAAAACCCTTACACATACCACATAGTATTTCATGTTGTGTGATTAATTGTTTGATTAGATAGTTATAAGATGACTTATTTTATGTATGAATGTATATTGTGATATTTTATGTTTTCACTAATCTGGTTGTTTTTGATGATCATGTTGATTTGTGTAAGTGATTTTACTAATTTATTGTTGTACTTAGCTTATCCTATATGATGCAATTGCTTAGTTGAATGACTGAATCCGTATATATTTCTACTTACCTCACTAAATTATTTGGGTATACCTATGTAGTATAATGATATGATGTTATGTATGGATTTATATAATAAGTATAGATGGATTCCATTATTATTATTTGCTCTATAGGATTAAGGTTATAATAATAATTAAAATATTATATTATAATATATGTTTATCCTAATGTCAAAATATAAATTTAACATTATTTTAAAATGTCATTGTATTTGATTTAGTGTTTACCAAACATTAAATATTCATAATATATATTAGAAATTTATTATATTGTTAAATAATTAAGGGAAATCAGTTTGTTTGCAAAGTTTTGGATTTGAATGACTTGGTAACAATAAACAATAGCATTTTTGTGTTATATAGTCATTACATTGATTAGTCGATATTTAACTTTGCATGGAAAGAAAGGATTAGCTGACTAGTCGATGGTTGATCTTGCATGGAATAAACATTGGATATTGTGACTTGTTTAGTCAATTTATCATGCCATTTTTAATTCAATGGAATGAAAATATTATTTAGATTATATAAGGATTATTTTATTGAGTCTTTTAAAAGTCTCGAGATTATAGGGTTTGTAATCACTCATTGACTTTAGGTTAACCATGATTCTTTCATAAATCATAATGGAAGTTATTTTGTCAACTACAATAAAATGGTGGCATATTGTAGCTTAGTGGGGATTCTATTGAGCTATTTTTCCATGCATTTTTTTTTTCAATTGAGTCTATCATTAATGGAGGAAAAGGTGGTGGTGATTAAGTTAATTAAGAATAATAAAATAAGGTTGAGGATGATACATGACACACAACACGTGACATACATAAGATAGGAAATAGAAAGAGAAGAAGGAAAGTTTGAGTTAAGGGAAAAGAGTAATTAATATTATTTGGCATTCATATAATCATAGGTTAGTTTTTCACTTAAAATTATTGTGTGTAATTTTTGATGGATTTTAAATTGATATGGCTACTATGCTTTCATTTCTTTAAATGTTATTATAAATGGGCTATATGTAGGGCCCTGTGGAAGGATCGACCTCCATATAACCCTACATCTAACCCAGGTTAACCTGAGAGAATAGGGTAGGGATATAGGAGTTGTCATGGTTATCTTGGATTTAATTAAGCTTTGTCTTAAAATACTTTTCAACTCAAAAAAATCTATTAAATCATGTAAATATTATTGCTTGATGGGTATATTTGATTTGGATTGAACTAGTTTTGTTGTCAAACCAGTTTGATATAGATTCACTAAGGTATTTAATAAATTTGATTGAAATTGTGGGATTGTATGAGGGATTGACTATGTAAACCTAATTTTATTTTGGGTATAGATAAATGGATTATTTATAAAAAATAGACTGTGGAATATATACACATATATATGTATAAGTATATACTCAATTTGAATCCATCACACACACACACACACACACACACACACACACACACACACACACACACACACACACACACACACCCGTATATCTTCGAAATTGGGGATTTTGATGGAAATTATATGTGTTAAATATGATTAGTTGTTGGATGCATGTATAAAAAAACTCAAAGTGTTGCGTTCAAATGAAATTCTCTTACTTATGATTTCAAACCAATTCATATAATTTAAATTAAGATCATAGTTTGTATATTTTAAAATCTATTTTAGATTAAATAATATGAATACTTATATATGGGTTTATAAAATAATTGATTAAATCCATAATAGATGACCTAGATACAGGTAGGATGAAAGAATGAACTATTGTCTATGCATTAGGCTTTAATCATATATATACATGAAGATGTTAAATTTATTATGGTAGAGTTAATATTTCATTATATTCATTATATATGAACTAGGCATATGTATAGATATGATTATGTATTATTGCTTATTCAGATTAGTCTATGATTTGAGTAAGAGATTTGCATAGTTAATGGCAGAACTAGGTACATGATTTTTTATATATAATTTGCATGAGGAAATTTAAGTGGTCAAATTTGAGTTATTATAGTCGATTGTGTGTATGTGTTTGGACATATGCATATAAATTAAATGATAATTTGAGTCATTTTATTTAAGTAACTTGATTAAAAATAATTGGTATAATGGATGGTTTTCTGTGAATTGTTAATCACATAAAATTATGTGTTTAAATTAAACAAGTACATTAGGATTTATCTAGTTTATAAAAGGGTTATGGGACTATTTTGTTAGTTGGATGCATAATTAGAGTGTAATATATATAATAAAGTATTTATGCTATGTTTAAATCCTACTTTGGATTTATAAAAGTATACATATATTTGGTATAGATTATACGTTGTTATTACCTAATGAAACTAGAAATGATTATACAATTTGTGCATGCATGCGTTCATGTGTGTTTAAATACATAGTTATGTTATGTATAAAAGTAATATTATCATAATAGTGTGTAAATGTATGCTTGTATATATTGTAATGTTGTATGAAAGCATTAAAATAATGTATTTAAGAGTTTTAAATATAAAGCATAGTAGGATGTTTTGGACTAGATTTTGTTTTATATGTGAAATATGAAAAAATATATAAGCATGTGTTATAATGATTATTTTAGGGATGAATTAGTATTATAAGTTACTTTGTGATTTAGGTAACTGGCATTTTTGATATGATCATACCTATATGGTATGTTTAGGACTATTTTTTATTATGTTTATTATTTTTTAATAAATTAGATGATATTAGATTTAGCACATTACATTTAATAGACTAAATGTGTGTATTAAATATATCTATACTTAGAATATTTTTATTATCTAAAGGGAAATATTTTGAATAAATCTATTAGTTTTTATATAATTATATATTTTTAACCCAATCTCATATTCATGACTCTAAATAAGTAGTAGATGGATTCCACTTGCTTAGTTAGCACCATCAATACAAGATGAAGTGTAATCTGATTGAATGGTGTGTATAAAATTGACTAATCCTATAGATCATTAATTATTGAAATATTTAGCCAAGGTAATGTTTTAATTAAACATTTGTATTTCATATGTTGATATAGTTTTAATATTTATGCAACATGATATTAGAATGGATTTATTTATGATACACATTATGTATTAGATATATACAACACATGGGTTTTGGTTTTTCACTCTAGATTCCCGCACTATCATTATTTTCTCATATGTGAAGGGAGGGATACCCCCTGGTTAGGAGATACTATAGGAGATATATTGTCCATGGTTGGTGTGGAAAAGTGATTTGATGATGTTATCCCTCCAGCTAAAGTACTACACTAGAGATTACACTTGAAATTATAGGTTGATACTTGAGTCATGAAGACTCTTGAGTCATGGAAAATATGCTCCGTGGAGATTTTTATCATGTTTTATTATTTGATATATTATTATGTATTTCTAAAAATTGTATCATTTACACCTTATAATTATATAATAGTTATTGTAATGTTGTATCGATCATGACTGAATTATTACTATTTCATCTATGATTAGATGCAGTATTTATTATTTAATC
This sequence comes from Torreya grandis, assembly GCA_037957365.1. Taxonomy (NCBI): domain Eukaryota; kingdom Viridiplantae; phylum Streptophyta; class Pinopsida; order Cupressales; family Taxaceae; genus Torreya; species Torreya grandis. The sequence continues at coordinate 567,291 of JARHVA010002471.1, read as the reverse complement.
AACATTGTTCATGATTGTTATATTTGTTTATGGCCATCCTTAGCTTAGTGGATTATATATAAACCTATTCTTGGAGCCAACGTACCTCCCATTTTTTGAAATTGGGACCCTTGAGAAACCCTAGAAAGTGAACATGGAAATTTTAGCATGTTAGGGTCTTTTATAGAATTTGAAGATCATCCACTTTGTTAAAAGTAGGCTTACTTAGTTTTGTTTTTATTTAATTTGGACTAATAATAATAATAAATGTTCTTTATGGCTTTTATTTGTAGGATCCATGGTGTTCATTCCTAAGAAATTTTGTATTCCAAAACCCTAACAAAACCCTAAATTCAAATTTGAATAATAGCAGAAACCATTTTAAAATTCATAATTGACCTAAGTATAAAACTCATATTTTAAAGCTTAGTTGTGTTTCTTAACACAACTAAGACTTAGCTAAAAATATGGTCCCCTTTTTTGTTTCCACCTTTAAAATTTATTGTGAGCCTAACTAATATTCATTTTGTAGGTTCTATTTAATATTTTATGTCTTAACATAAGATTTTAATCCTAAGGCCATAACATATTTATTAATACATCAAGACCTTGGTCTTAACTTCTTAACTTAAGCTCCAGTTTCACCTTGAGTCTAATTTTATGTTAGCTTGGTCCTCTAATTTATAGCTTAGCCTAAGGTTTTAATCCTAAGACCCTGACATATTTATTAATATGATCAAGACCTCACTCTTAACACCTTAAGCGTAAGTCTTTCATATCTATGTAGTCCTAACTTAACTTCCTTGCATATTTTAAGATCCAACGACTCACAATTTATCATGGAATTTGATCGAATGGCATGAGAAAATCTTGATATAATATTTCATATAACCCTTTGGAACAATTTTATTCAAGACCTTGTATCATGATCAATGGTTCTTATTTCATCATTAGGAATCACTTAGATGAAGTGAGGTGCAACTGAAAACTCAAAAGAATATGGAAGCCCTGAATGATAAACACGTAACACCCTTGAATTTGAGGATTAAAATAAAAAAGGCCCACTAGATAGAGATGACCAATCAAAATCAAGTTCCCAGATCAAAATCCTATAACTGACACTACAACATGGATTTTGATCTAATAGATAAAATTAACACCAAGACCTTGGGGAGCCCTATGGAGGTGCCAAGTAGCATCCTCTCATTTAGTCTTGAAGGATTAATGAGCTTAAAATTGATGTTTGTGTGATCATCATTTGACATTTGAAAGGATGTATTTGATGCCAGCATGATCATCAACTTTGAACCCATTAAAATAAAAGTTTTGCTAGCCTAAATTTGGCATTCTCGTGACCATCATTTGATGTATGTGAAGGTGTATTTGACATCTATGAGACCATCCATTTTAATTTAATGAATTATGCTACTCAAGGTCAAGTGGCACTCTAAAATCTTATTGAAAGCCTTAGAAATGGCTTTACAAGGTAAGGAAAATGCTCAAAAGATGCTCAAAATGGGAATCTTCAATCTATAAAACATGGAAATAGTCTTATAACTGAGATATATGTAATAAATATGCCTAGCCTAAGTCTATACTTTAAGATCCACATTGCATTTTTGCATAATGAACCTTGAATTATGAAACTATCCTAAGCCCTATTTAAGTAAGTCTTTGATAATGCTGAACTTAGACTAAAAGCTTCTAATCGAAGGTTTTAATGTATTTATCAATGCAATAAACTCTATAGAAAGATGAAGTACCTTTCCATTATAAATTTTATGGTCATGACCTCATGAAGCCTTATCACACATATTTTACACTAATGTACTCATAGTGATTATTAAACACACCATATACATTAGCCTATAATATTTAAACCTTCGCCCCCTTTTTTTATAAATTAGGAAACTTAGGCCTAGATTCCTTAGTCTAACAAACTTTATCCTAAAGAACTTTGGTCGAAGTCATGACTATAATAATTTATTAACTTAACTTTCAGGCATTTATGTAGATTAATGATTCACACTTTGTTATTGGATTTTGATCCAATGATGTGAGGTTCCTAAAGACTTCTTAACAAGACCTTAAGAGCCCAAAAATTTGACACATGGTGCAAGATCATTCGAAATAGAACTGACAGAGGATCAACAATTTGTGCTTTGTCTCTAGTAGATGATCCAATAGTGTGAGGGAGCCCATGACTTTTCAAAGGCCCATAAATTCACCATGTGTCTAATACTCATCTAGCAAGTGACTGACAAAAGATACGAAGCATGGAGAATATATGTAAAGGCATTAAGTGTCACAACCACAATCCTTAAGACAAAAGGAACCAATTAAAGGGTGAGAACTCATATTCAAATATATGGCTCACACTAATCTATGTATTTGATCTAATAGAGTGAAATAAAATAAGCATTTTAAAATACTAATGGCTAGTGCCCAAGAGACATTTATGAAAAATTCTATGAAAGGCCTAGACTGATTACACATAGGTGCCATGTAAGCAAAAAAGGACATTATGCAAGATCTTATGGACTGAAAAATGTAAAGGTATAAAGGCAAAGGTATAAATAAAATTCAATGCATGTATAAGCTACCCTCTAGATATTTATTGCCATTAAATCTTGAAAACCTTAAAACCTACATAAAATCAACTCAATTGTATTCATTTGGTCACCTTTTGAGCAAAAGAGAGATGGATTATGTTTTTAAGTATGAAAGAGATTTCATAGAGACCATTTGTAAACTAGTATAAACAATTTATAGAGACAAGGACCATGTCATCTCATAGACAATAGTTGAAGGAGGACACTGAGCTATACTTATTAATGGATAATGAAGGATAGATCTTTAAAGGTAAAAAATTGAATATAATAGCCTTGAATTCTCTAAATGTAAGGAACTGGTCAGAACTCTTTTTCATTATTGAAGAGTTGAAGCCAATCATAAAATAGGAAAAATGGATTTTTGTAATGAGCTAGAGATAATATGACCTAGTTGTTATTTATATGGAAGGCATCCATTATGCTATGGAAAAACCTGAGGTACTACATTGTATTGACATCCTTTCTCTTATTTTTATTGATTTTAGAATTTATAATGAGTATATCATTAGGGAAGGGATCTCAAAAATGGTATCATATATTTCCTCTATCATATTTTAAGGGTATTATAAGCCACCCATTCCCCATGTGGACCTATCCAAAATCAAAGAGTGGACCTTCAGGCATGACCTGGACTCTGTCCTAAGACCTCAGTAAAACCAAGGACCTCATGTCTTTAGAAACTTTAAGGAAAGATCCCTATCATCCAATTCAGAGAGGTAATTAGGGTAATAAATACCCTATTGAACCAAGCCTTTGATGAACTTTCAATCACCTATATAAACAAAATCTAGGTCCCATATGTGCACTTCATGGGGGAAGAAAAACTCACCCCTCTAATTGGAAACTTAATCAATGTCTTCCTTGTTAAATAATTCAACACCATAAAAATTAAGACCTTTAGGAAATTATATATGATGTCATACCTATTTGACACCCTTCATACCTTAATCACCTTCCTTGGGATTAGGAATTGGTCCCCAGATGGTAAAACTACTCTTTCACAATACTACTCCAAATTACATATTTCAGGCAGTTCATCTATGACTGTATATCTCTAATAATTAATGAAGCCATCACCAATGTCCCCATGCCTAGGGTCCACCCCCTAATTAATAACTATATTAAAATGATAGGTGACATATTGTATTACTCTAATTACATAGTCATCAAGATTGAGGGCATCTTATCCCAGCCTTATTGATTGCCAATTTATGCTCCCAACAAGCTAGTTGAGCAATAAATTGCTTCCCAATTTATGCAAGAAATTGATGGCACTTGTAAATAAAAGAAGAAGGGAATTCTCTACCCCTTCCATTTAATCATTAGAAAGACCATACTTCAAAACTGGAAATAGGTTGAGACCATGGCTAGACACTAGGATCTATTTGGTTTCTAACTTGATGAGCTTAGGAGGTGGGATCCTAAGGGTATAGTGGCCAACTACTTAAAGGATAAGAAACTCCCAAATCCTAAATATGTACATCAACTAGGTGTCCATGACACCATATATATATTAAGGCTAAGAACTATGAAGAAGTATTAGCTAGGATCTAAGTCCACAACATCAAAGTAGAACAAAGGTTGGTAAGATATGACAAACCATCTGGAGAAAGATGGTAAATGTACCCCTTGCAATATCAATTATTACCTAAGCCATCTAGAACAACTCAAGAGCAACCCCAAGTAGATGAACCACAAACACAACCGTAGCAACAAGTTGTGCAAGGACAAAATTTGCAAGGAAAAAGAAAAGAGAAGGTAGGAGAAATAAAATTGGAAGAAAGGCCTAGAGAAGGGGCCTTTCCTTCACACTTACCCCAGAGGCCACCTTCCCTAATTGAGTACATAGACATGATTTCCTTGGAACTAGAAGAGACACTTTAGATTTCCCTTAATGAACTTATGGAGGCATATGAATTAGATAAGGAAGGGGGTCCCAAATAAGATACATGAAAGGAGCTTGTCATTATGGCATCCCAAGGAAAGAGAAAAGTATAACTAGCATTGGTCCATGTGGGACCAAACAAAAGGCCAAGATTGACCATCCCTCACCCCATAAGTGAGGTAAATCTATTCTATGATAAATTCCTTATTCATGGACTAGTTATTATTGATTGGTTCATTTATGAGAAACTACAAAAGATCCCCTCTCTTTCTCATTCATAGGATATCACTAGAGTTGTTGACATTGAAATTTAAGATGACATGAAGCCTTGGATAAAGGCTATAGTAAAATAAAAAGAATAAATAAGGATTTTGGTCACCCAAGGACCAGAGAGCAAAAGGATGGACACCTCAAAAGCATCAAAAAGCTTAGATGTGGACATCCTATAGCCTCCCAAATTCAAAAATTCAGTCATAACCATTAGAATCAACCCTAAAATGGCTGGCTTAAAAAGGGTTATAATGAGGATAGGTGTGGTGAGAATGAAATAATTCACCTTTTAAAAGGTGGAACCCTTTATAGCTTTACCCCCTGTGGTAGGTCAATATCTTGGTGAATCTACCATTCATGAAGAATATGTGGAAAGCTTGATTGAAGCTCAGTCAACATAGACGAAAGCTGAAGTCAAGGGATTGAATCAAAGGATCCTGAATTTAAAAAAGAAAAGGAAAACTTACAAACATAAGCAATTCTATCCGTGTTAGATGTAATGACCAAAATTCTAGATTAGTCATTTTATGGCATGTTTAAGGCACTTAAGTTAATGAAGTTGAGGCAGAGTGCATTAGCACAACATAGTGTATTAGCCAAGGGCCTAGTCACCTAATGGAAAGCCTTAGAGGATAAGATACCCTAGCTTCTTAACAATCAAGAAAATAAATAGATCCCAAAATTCAAAACCATCATTTTGGGGCACTTAAGTATAATTATAGGAATTCTGATCGATAAGGTTCAGAGTTTGAATACCTAGCACAATAAGGTGGAAAGTCTCCTAAAGGATGATATAGAGATAATTGATAGAATTGAATAGCTTCTTGGGTCTATTCTTGTAGATCTTGCAGAACCCATTACCCTTGGAGTCATAAGTGATGAGGAATTCAAACATAGAGCTATTTTGGTAACTCATTAAATATAATAGAAGAGCAAAGTCAAATATATGGGGGATAATAGAAAGATTTTAGACATGTTATTCAATGTTGGAGAAAGGATAAATAAATCTAGGAGCATTAAGAAGCCTTAGAAATAAATGATAGAGAACTTGATGACTTGGTAGATCAAGAAGAGGAGTGTACCCTAAATTATGATGTGGATCTAGAGTTGTTTAATGAGTAGCATGAGAAAGCCATGATCATCCTTCAACAACAAGCATAGGCCCCACTAGTGAATTATACAATATTCTATTTTATAAAATTTTGTAACATTTTTAAAATAATATTCCATTGTAAATGCATATACCAATTTGTTACCATATTTTCCTCTAGGTCAGTATGATTGTGAAAAGCACATGTATTCTATAAATTGTAAGGACAACTGTCCTTATCTTTGTACACCTATATTTTGTAACTAACTGGTATATTGTCTAATCTTTGTATAAATACATGCATTACCATTTATAAATGGAGATATTTTTGAGCTAATTCTATACACTTGGAGAAAATAATATAATCAAGGAATTCTACAAATTTTGTCTATATTTGATGTGTTGATTGTTAATATAGTTGGTATCTCATTTGCTAGTTAAGGTCCTAAATTTGAATGGTGTCTTTGAATTTTGAGTTACATTTTCTAATCATAAGGTTTCTAATTTATGCATATGATATATTCGTTGTAAGATCTTAGGTTTTGATTCATTTAATTTTTACTTTGTATTCAGATGTGTAAATACTATTTGATTATAGTAGTGATCCTTAATGTAGACCTACTTATTACTTATGACTCTTTACATTACCCTTTGAATTTTTCCTAATATATATTGGAATTTAACCTTAAGATATGTTGCATTATATATTGGTTAAATGAATACTTAGTTGAATTTTATACTTTGTCATGATGCTTGAGACTAAAATTTAGCAATCACTCATTTCTTTTCTCCCTTCCCCTTCTCTTTTCTCCTTTTTTTATACCAAGCCACTTTAGTTTAAAATTCATTATAAATATCCACTTAGACTAGTTTGTAGCTTAAATATGGGGCAACTCACTAAGTATCAACATAAATTCACAAAGGAACTGACCAAGGTGGCTCCCAACCACCAAAATTTATTAATATTTTGGAACAGTTCATCTTGCTTTGCTTCTATTTCACCATAGGCAACTAGATTTCCAAAAACTACAACTCATGCTCTAAATTTTCTAAATTATAAAATGAGAAGTGTTATTTAAACACTAAGATCACTTGTGGTTCATTTATAATCATCAAGAGGAGGAATTTCCCCTAGCACTAGAAGGAGGGCAAGATCCCTATGAATTTTTCAAATTTTTTTGATCTTAGTCTGTTTCATCTAAAGATTATTGTATCTTTGTATTTTTGAGTGAAATATTTTCTTAAAAGTATAAAAATCATCGATATTTGATGTTTATCATGCATATTTGTGTTTCTTTAGACAAAAATTAAGGTTATTTGAGGTGTTAATGCTTTTTATTGGTAAATTTAGCTCAAACTTTGAAAATGTATAGTATCTGAGGTTAGGATGGCTCATTTTAACCAAATGATGGGATATCTTTCATAGATATAGGCTTAATCTTAGACTCATAAAGATAGATCATATTCATGTAATCGAATGCATATTTAAGCTAATTTAGTGAAATATTAATGTCTTTTGTAGTTTTCTATACAAAATATGAAAAATAAGTTCAATGTGCAAGTTTAACTCTTGTTATTTGTAAAAGTTAACATGATACATCATATTTCAAGTAGGGTCTTCAAGTTTCAAGATAGAATTTCCTAAGATTAGAGCAAGATCACACTCAAAAACTAGGGATCCTTTTCTTGAACTCAAGGTTCATAGAAGGACCAGGCATGACAAAGGTAGGCCCAAGAGATCCAGATCTACCTCAACTTCATCCCAAGTCACCTTTACCTTCAACCTCCATCCCAATATGGCATAGCTAGGAGAGTCTTCAATAAATGTACCAGAGATGGTACATGATCTCCCATGTAACCCTGATAAGTACCTACCCATATTTAGTCCCACAAGCATAGTAATTGATGAGGAACATATAAATTCATTTAAACCTACCTTAAGGTTGTTTAAAATCATGCATGAGGATGTAGCGTGTAGGTTATTCCCCTTTACCTTTAAGGATGATGCTTATGAATGGGTCTTAAGCTTTCTTGATAATTACATCACTAACTGAGATGATTTAATTAATTTTTTTATAGATCAATTTGGTAAAATTATCAATCCTTGTGTTATTTACCAGTAGTTCACAACCATTAGAAGGGATACAAGTGTGCCTATTAGGTCCTTCAATTATACTTTTCAAAAAAAAATTAGTAGGACCATAGAGCCATATAAACTTGATGATGTTCTAGCCCTAGAAATATACTAAGATGCAGTAGATCCCATGACATCTATATTTTTGAAGAGATCCATGTTAGATATAGCTTCATTATCTAGGGCCTATTTTGAGGCAATAACTATCAATGATCAGATGGAAACCCAAGGAAAATTGGCATACTCTAGGCCAAACATTAACCCACACATGCCTTTGATAAACTTGTTCCATAACAACAACCAGAACATTTCAGCCATGAATCAAATATTGAACCTCACTCAATTGCCTTTAAGTCATGCTAACCCAAATCAAAACCTAGGGTTATTGATTCATCCTACCACTAATGGCTTTAATGTAGGTAATCAAATATCATTAGTACCAACTAATGGTGCTAACAAAAATTAGGTACACAATTTTGAAGCCCCTAAAAATGAGAATGAATCTATCTTGAAAATAGTCCAAAAGTTAAGCATTGATTTCCTTCAATTGCAAAAACAAGATATAAATACCAGTAAAAGCTTAGGTAGGAACTTCTCATTTTAAAGGTATAAAAGTCCCAACAATAGATTTCAAAATGACAAATTTCATAATAATAGGAATAGTGACCCACCTCCTAAAAAGAAGACCATGGACATTAACCTCACTAATATTGCATTACCTTATTATTGTAGAATGCATTACACAACTAAACATGGGGAAATTGATTATATTGAATTTTTCAAGGCTTTTAAGGAATTATAAGAAGAATTAGATACATTTTAAGTAGTCCCTAACATGGATAATGGTAAAGGTACTTATGGCTCCAAACAATTTGATCAAGCCTTCATGGTGGAGACCTTTGATGTCCCATTTCAAGAGGAAAATGAACTTGATGAGATCTTTAAAAATATTCAAGCATTTCAAAAATTATTGAAATAAACCTATCCCTTGAGGAATAGAGAATAGAGGTATCCCTTGATAACCTCAATGCATCCAAACAACTTTAGAACTCCTCTAGACACATCCTCAAGCAACAACCCAGAGCCCCCTAGGGGGAGTGTTCTTAAGCCCAATATCAAAATTCATAGTTATTCTAAGATTGGACATAACATAGTTGAGGACATGAAGAAGATAACATTTAACATCATTTTGCGTTAACTAACACAGATTACAAAGCAAAGGGACTTATTTTTGGAATTATTATAGCCCAACAAACCACCCAAAGATGATCATGCCAATATGACTATACACAAAGAAAAATTCAAATCTCCCCCGTTTTTGCTCACTATCAATATGTTTAGTAAGAACATACATAATTTATTATTGGACTCAGGTGCTTATACCAATATCATACCTACATGTATATGCAAATAACTTGGTTTAACACCTATTAAGTTTGATAAGGTTATAACCCAATTAGACAAATCAAAGGTTAAGGTAATTGATGAAATTTTAAATGTTCATATGCAACTAGCTTCTAAACTCAGGGTCTAGTAATTCATTGATATTCATGTTTTTGACATACTGATGTCTATGGAATTTTTTTGAGTAAGGAATGAACCAAATATTTGAATGTTTATATGTCTACTAATTGCTCATATGTATATCTACCTTCGAAGGGAGTTCCTAATCAAATCAGAGTTGAAAGGGAGCCAAAAATTAATCATATGATAAAAAAATAAAATGTTGTGAATTATAGGGTCAACATAATTGACTTAGACTTAGGGTTTTTCACCTTAGAGGCTAATAAGGTATGTGGTTCTAAAAATGTTTAGGTTACTCCTAGATTAGGTGCAAAGTTGGATCAGGTGTTGGTATTTTCCTAACTAACCCTACGAACAAAAAGTACCATGCTTCTTATAGAATCCAATTCCCTTACATGAAAAATATTGTTGAGTATGAATCCCTTTTCCTAGGTTTGTAGTTTTGTATAAAGAATAAGACTAAAAAACTACTAGTTTATAGGGATTCAGAACTAGTGGTCAATCAAGTAAGAAGAAAATACTAATGTAAACTCTCATATCTTAAGAGATATAAATTCAAGGTTTGGTATCTAATTGATTACTTTGATTCTTTCAAGATTACATCAATTCCAAGGGAAGAAAACCAAGCTATTGATGAGTTAGCATCTGCTACAAATAACCTCATGCCCAACCAAGACTCCCCTAATTTAGCACTTAGTTAATCCCTTGTCATTCAATACCTGATAATGTTAACAATTTCCAAGTTTTTAGTGATTATCAATAGATATTGGATTTCATGACCAATTATGAACCATTTTATGGTCATATTATTTATGATATTGGTGAAAATACATCTAAGGAGGACAAATTTGATGGTAAAGTCATTCATTTGAATGACAATAAGATCCCTAAAGGAATGATTACTCTAGAGAGACTATTTGATCAGGAAAAATTGGATAAAGTTTATGTTATCACTTAAACTTGCACACCTTGAGGAGATGAAAAGTCTCTACTTGTTTAAGTGGCATAATGGAACCACCTCAGGGTTGTGGGTGACCTAACTTTGAGGTAGATCTCTAGATTTGGGGTTAGTTCCCCTTGATGTACCACTTTAATCAAACTACTGCTAACTCTTGGGGGGATGAAAAGTGAGAAGCATAAATTAAATTAAATATAATCTAGGGGAGGTGATACACCAAATATTTTTTCTACTCACACCATTTAACATGCACTTGGAACCAAGGATATGTCTGCACATACACTTCATCCAATGACAATCTTCTCTTCCACATCAATGTTTCAATCATGGATTCTTGAAGAGAGACTAAGTTAGGAGGAATTAGAAATTAGGCATTATAATTAAAAATATTTAATAGATTACTCACTATACCTATAATCCACACTAGACACTTCTTGCTAACTTTCAAAAGAGAGATTCTAGAAACACACAAGGCACTAGGAAGAGTAACATGTGAAGGTAAGCAAAACTACACTTGAAAAATACTAAAAACCATAGCATGAACTTAGTGAAATATTTAATGACGTAAAAATAACTATATTTATTATCTCAAGGAAAAAATTTGGCATGGCTTCACCATAACCAGGTGGAGAGAGCCATCCAATAGCCAAAAAAGCTAGAATTTATAGAAATTGTGAGAAGAGAGAGAGAAAGGGAGCTTAAAGGTCATTAAGACAATTTTAAAACAAGGATAAGGAGTTAAATTATCATGTAATCTGGAATGATACATGTCTTGAAAGATAATAAAGGACAAATGTCTCTTGAACTTGTTTAACTCCTCCACATGTGGCATAAATTCCCTTGTGCTTGCATAAGAAACTGCCCTCATCATTTACCTTCACAAAAATATCTCATCACTACATAGGATCAGGTATAATGATGGATTTTAGTGGTAGGGGTTAAAAAAAATCCCTCACGTGCATTGGATTAGTCTCTTATCATTCCTATTCTTCTAGCCATTCAAAATCATCCCTAACCGTCCCAAATGACTCATTTTAATGAACCTCTCACACTTGGCACCCAAAACCTTTTCAATTCTAAAATATAATATATGCACAAGGAGTAATGACACTTTTCAATAGTTTCCAGTTCATTAGGTTAATCAAATAGGCCTTAAAAGGCTTCTTAAATGGAGTTTTATTCTTTTTCACTAAGTGATCACTATCAACCCGTTGGACTAGCTAAAATGAGAGAGGTAGCAGATAGAATTAGGAGTTTAGATAATTAAATGTCCATGGATAATTATAAAAAGTTTAAATCTTCCTCTCAAATGTTATTTGACCTTTTGAAACCTTGTTACACCTATAAAATACACAAATTAGTAAAAAATAGCCTTGTTTTGTACCATATATATATGTGTAGTCCAACTAAATAACATGGGGAGGATCCTTGAAGATTCCTATATAGCTTTAATTTATTTCCCTATTATTTCTACCACCTTTTGATTATTTAACTTCCTTGTCTTCCCAATCAGGTCTCAAGTGAGGGTTTTTGAGGATTTTAGAGTCACTTGGACTCTTAACATTTGCTCATAAATAAAAAACATTGGAATTATATAAAAATGCCACTAAAATCTCTTTAAGGACCCTATCCATCATCCCCAAGAAACTTATCTCACCATGAATTTTTTTTGAGAAGTTCCAAGCATCTCAAAATGGCCACTCATGCCTCTTTTGAGCATTTTATGAGGTCTGAGTTCATTCCAAGCCAAAAATGGATTTTTCATAAAATATTTTACAAACTAATGGTTCAAACACATCTACATAAATCCAAAACACATGCCTCAATCATCATAATATCTCATCAAAATTTAGGAATGAAGATGACCACTGTTTAGTATTAGGCCTTGACCTTGCCCCATAGGTGTGTTTAGAACTCTTACCTTAAAATGAGTTTAAATGGTTTTAATTTCATCCCAAGGGGTTTAACATATTTTAAATAGTCTCGTAAATATGATCCAACAATCCATAATGTCCAAACAAGACCACATATAAAAATGACCTCTTTACCTAGCAACAAGCTTTACTATATCTCATGATTTGAGTACAACCCTTATTGCATAGAGTAGCATGTTTGGTATCAAGCCTTCAGGCAAGGTTTTTTTAGTTGAAATTGATTTCATACAAATTTAAAAATCATTTTGGATGGTATTTTATTATTATATTCTATTTTCTTTGCCTATTTCTCAAGATTTATAGGATTTGTGTACCTAAAAAATGTCCTACCTCTGAGACAAATAGAGGCAAGTTTCCCTCTTTTCTTATCAAAATCAAGTGTTTTATGGGCTTATACACGTCCTAAGGATGATTTTAAAAAAATTTAAACCTCTGGGTGATGATTTTATACCCCTAAACCTCTTGAATTTCCTAAGGCAGACTTTTAGGTGTAGGACTGTGCAGGGTACCTTAAGAGCTGACTATGTTTGCTTGTTTTTAGAGCTCTCTTGACCTTTTTTATGGTTTAAGTGTATATAAAGGTTTAAATACATTTAATGAATGTTTTAAAACTCTAATTCACCCCTAAAACCTATCCTTTTTCACCATATTCATGTTGAATACCCCAAACTAGGATTTCTAAGATAGGACTGAGACAACCCTGTTTGATTGAGACAACTTCCTTGCCTATAGGCTTGCTTATCTTTTGGAAGATACTCATGACACAAATATCATGTTTTTTAGTTAGTCATCCATTAACTTTATAATATTTAACTCCATTCACTACAATGAGACACTTCTCATTCCCAAATTAGGTCTCTACTTGGTTGATTGAGAAAACTTTAAGACCTTGCCTGTAGGTGTTCACAGCTTGGGGTGGAGCTTTAAAACATTGTGTTAGTTATACTGAAACATTATTAGGTCATTATAATTGTGAAGGGTTCCACTCATTCTATTTCCAAAGCAAAACTTCAACTTCTCACTCCTATTGACAATCCATAAGGTTGGCTGTGGGTACACACTTCATGCCTCTATACATATTAAGTATATGAAGGTCTAAAACATTGCATATCAACCTAAATCAAATGATACTCATGCTCTCTAATGTTTGTTACTCACCATTAGATCATCCAATAATAATATCATTCATTGGTTTCTTCTTAAATCAAATGATCAATTAAGGTTTAAACATGTAAAGTTAACTATTTGATTTCAGTGGCTCAAAAGGCATATTTGGATCCCTTAATGATTGTCTTACACCAATCTATTTTTCTTCATTTTTTTCACAATACCTCTCTATGCTAGAGGAAATAAGAATAACTTAAATATAGACTTAAATAACATATCAAACATATTATATTCCTCTTCAAAAATTATCTTGGGCCTCTATCTTCGATTAAATAGGGATTTAGTCATTGTATCAGTCTTAGGACTCTTTTAGCATGGTTTATGCCCTTGTTTGATTTTTTTAGCTTTCCAAAATTATATTTCAAGATCCCATTTATAATTAGGGTTACAATAAATGGATTAAATTCATGCATTAAACTATATGGATTCCTCAATCCCCTATTTCCTCACCTATAGGTGGACATGTCTTAGTATACAGGCAGATTAAACCTAGACAGTCATCAAGGAGTGAAAAATATGCATTATCATTTGACTCTAGTGAATCCATGTTTCTCTCAAGATTATAAAATGAATTACTTATGTTTCAAAGGGATGAGGACCACCTAAAACCATCAACATGCCATGATCTCACCATGAAACCCCTAGAAGTGCACCTTGAAAAGTTTACAGGCAAAGAATAGAATTGGCAAAGAAAATGGTTTCAAGGTTCTAAATGAGTTTAGAACCTATCTAAATAACTTTAAAAACATCCTCACACCATAAAGGATATTAAAAAAGTTCCAATAGTTCCTTTTTAATGTGAATTCCACTTTTGAAGGCATATGAGACAACCGTAAGTGCCAAATGGACTACTCTGCAAGCATATAGAAGCCTAGAAGAGGCTTATTCAGCTCATGAAAATCAAAAACCAAAAATATGATGGGAAAACCTGTGGATAGGCCATAATAAACTCAATAAACATATAACTCATCAAATCAAATAAAATTATTTAGAAAATAGCTCAAACAGTGACCCTTCTTGGATGTGAATGCATAAAAAGTTTCCTGAGGTTTTAGTGATGGTTCGTAAATGAGGAGATATGAAATTAAAAATTATTACCATGAAAATTAATTATATTCATATTAATTTCAACCCCCAAAATCATTCCTCCCAACTCCAATTGTACTTCCCATACTATGCATCACAAGTTGACTCTCCTTAGCTTGCAAGGACAAGAAGGAAGGAACAAAAGTAAAAATTGAAATTTTTGACCTTATCTTTTCACACCAAGAATGAAAATTATTTTAAGGAGTTCAAGATAAACCATCCCACATTTTTTTCTGAAGGAGGACTTACCAAGTCTGCACAAGTGGCATTAATGGCCTATTTTCAAGGGAACACTACCTTCTTCTGCATATAATGATTTTTGGACTGACATCTAACTTTTCCTAACATTTCCTGACCTTATCCATGCTGAAAAAGAACTTGGTGACAAATTAATTTCTTGGAAATTCTATACAAGTCATTTATTAGGCTAGAAATATGACCAAAATGCCATTTTTGCATATGAGACATAGTAAAATGAAAATTAATGACTTGTGAACATCTCAAAGACCATATTAGAACACATTAAAAACAAATTGGAACTTTGACCATGTTTGAATAGAGTTGAATTTGATTGAATAGGCAAGTATAAGGGAGGTGAACCTACACCAAGGCTAGAGCAAGGATGGGTAAGATATTTAGACTAACATGAGACCCTATTAGACATATGGAAACATTGGAAAAGTTTCAATATGTAGTGGTTGACCCAGTTTGACTCAAATTAAAATTTGGTCAACACTTTTGGTAATTCCTATGGGTAACATGCTTGCATATGTTAAGGACTAATAATTTTATACTATCCATTGGGAAAAAGGAGTTAAATATGCTTGAGAATAATAGGACCAGACCTTGACTTGACTAACAAGACATTTGATTTACCTCAAAACACATAAGGGAAAGACAACACATAATGAGACCAAAGAAAATACACAAAGTAAAGGCACACTTGTGCTACTAAGCACTTAGGGAACATAAGATACAAATGAAAGCAAACTAATTATGTACACTAACCAAACATACCTCCCTTCATGGATCAAAAAGAAAGCACCTTGAATCTCCTTCCTCACTATATGAATGAGGATGCCAATCATTCTTCATTTTGGATGTGGTATTAGATGACGTATGCTTCCTTTTTGCTCTTTGGTTTGGCATGTATTTTGATTTAGTCATCTCAAACAAATTTCCAAAGTATATGGAGTCTTCTTGACTTGGGAAACATGCCTCATACTACTATCCTTTTGCCTCATCATGGAAGATTTGCATATATGTGCATGGGACAACTTGTTGGAAGTTTATGTCTTCTTGAAGGATCCTATTGTACTTCTCACTTGTTACAACCTCTTTAAATCCTTCAAGAAGTTTTATATCATGACATTTTGGAAGTGTTTCTTACTCAAATTATTCCTTGATGTTGGTGGGGGAAGCTTCATAGGTGGTTCTAGAATCAACCTTGAAATCACCTTCAAAAGGCCCAAATCATCATAGATTACTCCATAATGATCTAGACTCTCTTGATGATAATGATTCTCAACACATGCTTTCTTTTCAACATCTTGGGCTTGTCTCATTATGAATTTTTTTCTTCGAACATTATTTATACTCTTTGAACATTTGCATATAGTTTGTCTTATGTCTTCTTCTTGATACAAAGGCAAATTTACCTCTTGCTTGGAAACATCATTTGAAACCTCCTCTTTCTCATCTCTATAGTCATCATAGATAGGATACTCAAAATAAAACAATACTTCCTCTTTACTCTCTCCTTATTTAGGTTCCAAAAGAGACTCTTCCAAACCTCCCGTTCAACAAATAAAGGTATTCTTCTTCATCATCCCAATCTAATGTTTCCTCACAAGAATTAATCTCTTCTTCATCTTCAACCCAATCTGAAACTTCCATCTCATTATCCCTTTTAGTGATACTAATGCTAAGCATTTCAAAACTAGGAACTTTAGCCCAAGAATTCTTCCAAAGTGTAATGTGTTCCTCTCCATTAGAATCTAATATTTATTTACTTATCTGATCCATATTAAATCCCCATGCTATAGCACCTTTTAGATAGAAGGTGGCAGAAGAAGCGAATAATGGGTCAATTGGAGGAGGTGAAAGGATGGGTTCAATGGCTTTTTTGGAAGGGGTGAGAGGGAGTTGAATAGTCTCAAGTTTCTCTTCACTTCTAACTTCTCCACTTAAACATGTTTTGTTCTTCTTTTCACAAGTTACCACTACCTATTTCCATCTTGGAAAGTTATGCTTAGAGGATTCTTCATAAGGTAGAGATACAAATGGAGGGGCGAATGATGGACTTAGTAAACTTGGGGTTTCCTTGGGATTGGTATCTTGTCTCCCACTTAGAAAAGTAGGCTTAGAGAGTTAATTTTCTACTACCATGATGTATTGCCTTAAAATTTGATTGGCCAATTCAATCTCCTTGTCAAGATGAGCCTAAAAAATCAATCTTCCTTTCTAAATATCTTCTCCAAATAAGTCAACCAGCTCAATAGTGACATCCTCCTTCCTTTGGCTGCTCTCTTGGATGGACTTCCAAGAAGGGAAACTTTGGGGAATGCATGAAGGACTTGAGGATTTTTAAAACATACTTAGATTAGCATTTTGAGTTGAAAATTTTGACACACTTGAAGGTTGATGTGGGGTATATTAGGGCTGCCAACACTAATCTGGTTCATGAGCTCTCAACCTCTCTTCTAGTGGAAAATTAGGCCACAAACATCAAGCATCTCATTATAAATAGCTTGCCAACTATCTCTCTCTATAGGCATCCATTCTTCCTTAACTTATTCCAAAGCATTTCTCACACTTTTGATATAATCACTAGGAATGACTTGACCACAACCATTTCTAGTATCAAGGTCTAACATGTAGTATTTGTAGCCAATGAGAGTCTTCTTGAAACTTGAAATGGAATGAATTGGAGAGGAACTAGGTGGGATATGTGAAGCATAAGATTGATAGGGTTGGTCATAGACAAGATATTATTGATAGGTATCATGACAATATTGAGTAATGACTTATTCATATTGAGTGGGAATTAGCAAAGAAGGATATGTCTCTCCAACTTATGGTAGGAAAAAATCAAGATCAAAATAATCCATAAAACTTATGAGAAGTGTTTATAACAAGAAACTAACTTCAATAGGAATACCTGGACTACGTACCCAGTATATTTATGCTTGAAGTCACCATTGGTGCTTAGTTTAATTGCCTCCAAAGGTTGGTATCTTGAGGATAACACCAAAACTCCTCAAAGAATGGACAATTCAGTCCCACCAAGTGTGCCAAAAAACTGTTGTCACTAAAACTTTCACCACTTGAAGAGATACCAATTATTTCCTCATTTAAGTGGCACAATAAAACCACCTCAGGGCTATGAGTGACCCAAATTTGATGTAGATCTCTAGATTTGGGGCTAGTTCCCCTTGATGTACCACTTTGATCAAACTAGTACTAACTCTTGGGGGATGAAAGGGGAGAAGGATAACTGAAATTAAATATACTATATGGGAGGTGATACACTAAATTTTTTGTCTACTCACACCATTTAACATGTACTTGAAACCAAGGATAATTCTGCACATACACTTCATCCAATGATAATCTTCTCTTCCATATCAATGTTTCAAGCATGAAGTCTTGAAGAGAGCTTAGGTTAGGAGGACTTAGACAATAGGAATTCTAAGAAATAATATTGAATATAATACTCACTATAACTACAACCCATATTAGACACTTCTCTCTAACTTGTAAAAGAGAGATTCTAGAAACACACAAGGCACTAAGAAGAGTAACATGTGAAGGTAAGAAAAACTACACTTGCACAAGACCAAAAAACATAAAATACACTTATTTAAATCATGAATGAGGTAAAAAAAACTATATTTATTATTTCAAGGAAAACTTTGGTAGGTATTCACCATACCTAGGTAGAGAGATCCATCCAATAGCCAAAAAGGCTAGAATTTATAGAAATTATGATAGGAGAGAGATAAATGGAGCTCAAGGGACATTAAGACACTTGTAAAACAAGGAGAAGGAGTTACATTATCATGTAATATGGAATTAGATATTTTTTGAACTATAAGAAATGATAAATGTCTCTTAAACTTGTTTAAATACTCCACATGTTGCATATATTCCCTTGTGTTTGCATAAGAAACTGCCCTCATCATTTGCCTTCCCAAAATACCTAATCACTAAATATGATAATTTATGGTGATGGATATTAGTGGGAGGTGTTACAAACAATCACTCACATTAATTTTATTATTATTTTATCACTTTTATTCTTTTGGCCATGCACAATCATCCATAACAGTCCCAAATGACTCATTTTCATGTACCTCTCGCACTTGGCACCCAAAACCTTTCCAATTATAAAATATTATCCATGTAAAAGGATTATTGACAGTTTTAAAGAGTTTCCAAGTCATCACATTCATCAAATATCCCTTAAAAGGCTTCCTAAATGGATTTTCACCCTTTTTCACTAAGTGATCACTATATGCCCACTATACTGGCTAAAATGAGAGAGGTAAAAGATATACTTAGGAGTATATATACTTCATTAAATGTCCATATATATTTATAAAAAGTATCAATCTTCCTCCCAAAGGTGATTTCACTATTTGAAACCTTATTACACCTATAAAACACATTAATTAGTCAAAAAATGCCCTATTTTTCACCATCTGTACAAGTTTGGTGAAACTAAATCACATGGGGAGGATCCTTGAAGAGTCTTATATATATTAAAGTTGTTTACATATCATTTATACCCCATATATATGCTTCAAGTTCCTTATCTTCCCAATCAGGTATGTAGTGAGGGTTTTAGGGGGTTTTAGAGTCACCTAAACTCTTAACATTTGTTCATAAATAAAAAACATTTGAATTATATAAAAAATACAATAAAAAATCTTTAATTACCCTCTCCATCATCCCCAAATATCTCAAATTCCCATGCAAATTTTCAAAGAAGTTCCAAGCATCTCAAAATGGCTACTTGTGTCTCTTTTGAGCATTCTGTGAGGTCTGACTTCATTCCAAGCCAAAAATGGATTTTTTATAAACTTCTCTACAAAAAAATGGTTAATAAAACTCTATAAACATCCAAAACACATGAATTTATCATCATATTATCTCATCAAAAGTTAGGAATGAAGATGACCCTTGTTTGGTATTAGGCCTAGACCTTTCCCCATAAGTATGTCTACAACTTTGGCCTTAAAATAAGTTTTAATGGGTTTAATTCAATTCCAAGGGTTTTAAAATATATAAAATAGTCCCCTAAACATTATCAAACAATCTGTAATTTCTAACCAAGGCCACATATTTAAATGACGTCTTTACCTAACAACAAGCTTTACTATCTCTCATGATTTGACTACAACCCTTGTTGCATAGATTAGCCTATTTGGTATAAAGCCATATATAAAGGTGTTTTAGGTTTAAATGTATTTAATACAGCTTCACCAATCATATTTTATGGTATTTTATTGTTCTATTCTATGTTCTTTTCCTATTTCTCAAGATTCACAAGGTTTGTGCACTTGAAAAGTGCCCTACCTCTAAGACCAAATAGAGGCATGCTTCCATTTTTTCTTAGAAAACCCAAGTGTTTTATGGGATTATATATGTCCCAAGGATTATTTTTAAAAAATTTAAACATTTGGAGATGAGCTTAGACCCCTAAACCTCTTGAATTTCCTAGGTAGAATTTTAGGTGCAAGACTGTGTAGGGTACCTTATGTGCTGACTGTGTTTGCTTGCTTTTAGATATATTTTGACATTTTTTCCATGTTTTAAGTACATCTAAATGTTTCCATACATTTTATGAAGGTATTACAACTCCTATTCACCCATAAAACCTATCCTTGTTCACCATATGCATGTTGAATACCCCAAATGAGGATTTCTAATATAAGACTGAGACAACCCTATTTGACTGAGACAACTTACTTATTTGTAGGATTACTTATAACTTAGGAGATAATAATGACAAAAATATCATATTTATTAGGTTTTCATCCATTACCTTGTAAATTTTTAACTCCATTCAATTCAATGAGACACTTCCCATTCCCAAACTAGGTCTCTGCTTAGCTGACTGAGACAACTTTAAGACCATACCTATAGGTGTTCATAGCTTGGGGGGGAGCCTTGAAAAATTGTGTTATTTTTATTGAAAAATTATTAGGTCATTGGAAGTGTGAAAGGTTCCACTCATGCTATTTCCACACCAAAAATTCAACTTCTCACTCATTTCTTGTTGATAGTCCATAAGGTTGGTTATGGGTACACACTTCATGCCTCTATATGGACTACGTAAGTACATGAAGGTCTAAAGCATTACATATCAACCTAAACCAGATCACACTCATTCTCTCTAGTGTCTCTTAATCACCATGAGATCACCTAATCATAAGATCATGCATTTGTTTCTTCTTAAATCCAATGATCAATTAAGGTTCAAACATGTAGAGTTCACTGTTTGATTTCTATGGCTCAAACAACATCTTTAGATTCCTTAATGACTGTCTTACACTAATATTTTTTTCTTCATTTTTTGCATAATCCCTCTATACTCTAGATGTAATAAGAATCACTTAACTATATAATTCAATAACTTGTCAAACATATTATATGCCTCTTTTAAAAATCTCTTGGGCCTTTGTCTATTCAAAATAGGGATTTAGTCACTGTATCAGTTTTAGAACCCTTTTAGCATGGTTTATGTCCTTGTTTGCTTGTTTTAACTTTATAAACCTATATTTAAAGATACCCTTGAGACTCAGTGTTCTAATAAAGGGATTAAATTCATTCCTTAAACTCTATGGATGCCTCAATCCCCTATTTCCTCACTTGTAGGTGGACATGTCTTAGTATACAGATAGATTAGACCTAGACACTGATCAATGAGTGAAAAATGTGCATTGTCATTTGATCTCAAGATTCCCAAATGAGTTATTTATGTTTAAAAGGGATGAGGACCACCTAAAACCATCAATACACCATGAAACCCCTGGAAGTGCATCTTGAAAAGTTTGTAGGCAGAGAATAGAATTAGCAAGAACATGGTTTCAAGTTTCTAAATGAGTTTTGAACCTATCCAAAAAACTTTTAGAAAAATACTCACAACATCAAAGATATGAAAAAAGTGCCAATACTTCATTTTCAATTTGAATTCCACTTCTTGAGGCATCTGAGACAACTATAAGTGAAAATAGATTAGTCTGCAAACATACATAAGCCTAAAAGAGGATTATTAAGCTCATGAAACTCCAAAACCAAATATATTATGGGAAAACATATGAAGATGCCCTAATAAACATAGGAAACCATCAAATAAAATCAAATAATTTATAAACTAGCTCAAATAGTGACCCATCTTAGATGTGAATGTATAAAAAGCTATATGAGGTCTTAGTGATGGGTCATAAAGGAGGAGCCATGAAACTAAAAATTCTTTTCATTAAAATGAAGTAGACTCAACATAATTTTAACCCCTAAAATTATTCCTCCCAACTCCAATTGTATGACCCATACTATGCATCACAAATTGACTCTCCTTAGCTTACAATGACAAGAAGGAAGGAACAAAAGTAAAAATTAAACTTTTTGAGCTTATCTAAGCACATCAGGCATGGAAATTACTTTAGGGAGATGAAGAGACACCATCTCATGTTTTTTTCTAAAGGAGGACTTCCCAAGTCCATATAAGTTCCATTAATGGCCTATTTTCAAGGGAAAACTACCTAATTCTACATATAACTACTTATTGGACTGAAATCTAACTTCTCCTAACATGTTCTGACCTTATTCACATTGAAACCAAACTTGGTGACAAATTTATTTCTTGGAAAGTCTGTACAAGTTATTAATTGGGCTAGAAATATGACCAAAGGCCATTTTGGCATATGAGATAGTAAAATGAAAATTAATTACTTGTGAACATCTTAAAACATCTCAAATACCATATTAGGAAACATTAAACACAAATTAGAACACTGACCATGTTCTACTAGAGTTGACTTTGGTTGACTAGGTAGGTACAAGGGAGGTGAACCTACACCAAGGCTAACACAAGGATGGGTAAGATATTTAGAATAACATGAGACCCTATTAGACATATGGAAGCATTCAAAAAGTTTCAATGTGTAGGGGTTGGCCCAATTTGGATCAAATTAAAATTTGGTCAACAATTTCTAAATTTCCCAAGGTGAGTGGGAAGGATTATAATGTTATTGATCTTAGCTTCCAAGATCAACCCCAGCTAGAAAATATTACAAAAGCCTATCCAAACATGGAAAAATAGAAAGCCAAGGAGATTCTTGCCCAATACTAGGATGTTATAGCATGGTCCTATGATGACTTAAATATATTTGATCTAACGTTTATCCCACATACTATACCCCTTAAGGAAGGATGCAAACCCTTCAGGCAGAAATAAAGACCAGTAAACCTTGTTTTAAAACCCATGATCTTTAAAGAGGTCAAAAGATTACTAGATGCTAGAATAGTCTTCTCCATCAAGCATTCGAATTGGGTGGAAAATTTGGTTCCAGTTAGGAAGAATAATGATGAGATTAGACTTTGTATTGACTTAAAAAATTTAAACAAAGCTTCAAAAAAGGATAACTATCCTCTTCCTTCTCTAGACCAAATAATTTAAGTTATTTCAGGTTCAGCTATGACGTCTTTTCTTGATGGTTTTCTTGGTTAAAACTAAGTGTTAGTTGATAGAGAGTACAAGATGAAAAAAAATTTCACAACAAAGTGGGGAACCTTTACTTACAAGAGAATGCCATTTGGACTAATCAATGCATGAGCTACCTTTTAAAGAGCTATGGACCATGCCTTCCAAGTCCTGATGTTTAGTGTAATTATGTATTTACCTTGGGTTTGACTAAGGTAATTTGTCTTTTGTTTGTTTCCTTAACCACCTGGGTTAAGAGGTTAGTTTTTTTAACAAGATTAGCTATTTCATGCTAGCCAATGTTGGTTGTTTTACCTAGCCTTTTCACATGTTTCTTTGGTAGCTCATTTGTTTGCCTATTTAATAAGCCTTCTTGTATTTTTAAGATATGGAATGTATGATTTGAATACAATATATTTATTTCTCACTCTCTATGATTTATCTAATATGGTAATCAAAACTTGCAGTTTAGGAAGCTTGGAAGGAAGCTTGTGAAACAAGAGAGGACGGTCTTATCAGGGAGGAGCATGAAGCACCTGATGTAGAGCTATGAGAGGAAGAAAT
Organism: Torreya grandis; assembly: GCA_037957365.1. Lineage (NCBI taxonomy): Eukaryota > Viridiplantae > Streptophyta > Pinopsida > Cupressales > Taxaceae > Torreya > Torreya grandis. Next base: position 543,378 of record JARHVA010002471.1, on the reverse strand, counting down.
TTATTTATTTATTTCTTGTGACCAGCCATTTAACTTGGAATAAAATCCCAAAAAATCATTTCAGCACTATTTTTTATGATTCTTATTTCTATAAAATTCTCTATCTTAGAATTCATCTATTAGATCAGATGGAAGTGAATTCCATTGAGTATTTTGTCCAAAAACTACATTTAAAGTTTTTTGGTTGGTCATTTCCATACCATTTGGGTAAGATACCATATTTTAATTTGGGCATAATTTTTGGTGAGGGATCTAAAACTTTCTATTTTTTGAGAGATATGAACTAACAAAATTCAATTTCGCTGAGTATTTCTTCCAGAATCTGCATCTCAAGTTTTGCAAGTAGGACAATTTTTTAATTGGCTGATTCTTGTTATGAAAATTTTAATATAAAGTTTTATTATTTCAATTAATTTTAATTTTTAATTGAAATAATTCAAAACTTTAGCGTATAAGGGTTATTGGGGACTTACTGGTGACTAATTATCTCATAAAAGTTCTGAAAGGTGAAAATTTCACCATTTTTTAGGTTTTTGATCTAGATGTTGATGGAGAAGGAATTTTTTAAATTGGAGCTGTATATCTCTTGATTTTATTATTTTTGTGTATTTTTAGTGTTTGTAAAGATATAAAATTTAAAATTTCTCAAACAGTGAGGTACTTTTTGCTAAAAACTAGATGTAAAGTCATACTAGTTTTTCTAGTATTTGCATTTTTTGGGAAAATTAGGTCAAAACAGCTAGTTTAAAACACCTCTTGTTACTAGATTAAAAAAAATTGATAGGAAAAAAATTTAATTTATGGAGTCATAAGGTTTTGATGATATGTGAATATCAGATTCTTGATCAAAAAGTGCTTGGTAAATAGCAAAGGCCTGCCACTAGTTATGATGACTATGATAATTGCCATCACGAAGCTCTTATGTTGTTAAAACTATCATTAGTGGATAATATAATCTCAAAATTTAGAAATATAACCATAACATCAAATCTATGGAAAAATAAAACTTCAAAATATCATGCTTCTTAAGCTGGTGGGGTATGCTATTTAAATAATTTTTTGTTTTCCACTAAGATGTGGGAAGGTTGATCCATTTCTAATTTTTTGTCATAGATCAAATATATCAGTGATTAGTTGAAGTTTGTGTAGAAACCTATTGATGAGAAAATTTTGATTGATTTAGTTATGCATAATCTTCCACCTTCATTTGAGTAAATTGTGGATTCCTTTCACATGATTGCTAACACATAGACTTTGGACTTTGAAAATTTGTCCACATTGCTATTGTATAAGGACAAACGGTAGGAGAAACCAATGTTGTCTACATATACTTCTAAATAGAGTGCACTATTCATCAAGGGAAAGGGTAAGTAGTTTTTTAAAACTACTATTTATCTAATAGAAACTTCACAAGTAAGTCGTTCTAATAAGAGATCTAAGTGGAAATGTATTTACTGTAAGTAACCTAGTCACCTTAAGAAATATTACAAGAAAAGACAATAGGATATGGGTAAGCCTAGAAAGAAATCTCATCATACAAATAAGGATGAAGATGAAGGTGAGGAATCATCTCTTAATTTTTCTTTCATGTTTCCTACTGGTAATTTTGTGGTGGATTGAGCTTGGTAATTTGATTCAAAGGTATCTTTCCATTATACATGTCATAAGGAATGATATGTGGATTTTGTTAATAATAATAATAATAATAATAATAATAATAATAATAATAATAATAATAATAATAATAATAATAATAATAATAATAATAATAACAATGAATTTGTATCTTTGAAAAATGGTAAGACTCATTTTATGAAAAGATACATTAATGTTTATATCAGATTTAATGGTACTATCTGATATACATTTAAGAATGTTAGGTATGTGCCAGACATGAACAAAAATTTTCTTTCCATCAATGAGATCACTAGAAACTCTAATTTTGTTATAAATTTTCAAGGACAATAATGTTTAGATGCTACTACAGATAACACGATTATTACTAATGAGATTGATGAAAAAGGCTTGTATAAGCTTGCAGATCAACAGAGAGCAAAGGAAAGTGCACTTGCAGTGGTTGATAACACAAGTTCACTCTGGCATGAAAGGTATGGGCATTTTAATTTATAGTATTTAACTACAATGAAAAATACTAAGATGGTTAAGGGGATTCTTTATATTCAAGATATTCATCATGTATGTACTGGATGTCAATTGGAGAAGAAAGTTAGACATTCATTTTCCATTGGTATAGCTTCAAGAGCTAAGGGAGTATTGGATATAGTACATACAAATTTTCATGGTCTAATGGAGACACCTACCCCTTCTAGAGCCTATTATTTTTTGTTATTGGTCAATGATTTATCTAGGAAAAAGTGGGTATAATTTCTAGTGAATAAATTTGATTTTTTTTTAACTTCCTTACTTGTAAAGCTATGGTTGAAAAATAGGTGGGAAGGTCAGTGAAATCTCTCAGAATAGATAATGGGGGTGAGTTCATCTCAAAATAGTTCAAGGAGTTTTTTACCACTAAAAGCATACACAGATAGTATACTACCCCTTACACTCTACAATAAAATGGATTTGTGGAGAGGTGAAATAGGATGGTGATGGACATGGCTTCTTGTATGGTCAAAAGCATAAATTTCCCATATAGATATTGGGTAGAAGTAGTGAATATGGTGGTGTACATCCTCAACAGAAGTCCTAAAAAAGCATTGGAGAATATAACTCTAGAGGAGGCTTGGTCAGGTCAAACTCCAGATGTAAGTGCTTTTCAAATTTTTGGTTGTGTAGCTTTTGCAGTTATTCCTAATCAAAAGAGAAGTAACTTGGATGTGAAAAGAAAAGCATATATGTTTTTTGGGTATAGTGAGCAGTCAAAGGCATATAAATTACTTGATATTTCTACTAATAAAGTTGTGTTAAATAGAGATGTCATAGTAAATGAACAATGCCATACTTCACAGTAACTATTATAGTTTCAGATATTGAGTCATTGTTTTCTTTTAAAGATTATATTATAAGTTATGATGTGAAAGTTAAGAAAGATTCTAGTTCATTAGTGGATTCACATTCTAAGGAGGGAATTGATGTAGGTCATTTTGGGGTTCCAACAAAACAACCAAAGAAGCCAAAGTGGTATTCTACCACTATGGAAGCACTAAAGGAGGGAAACTTAACACAAGGTGTGGAAGAAAGAAGATTGAGATCAAGAAAGCATTTTGGTAATAGATGCGAGCATGAAAATTTTTCTCTAACAACTATTCTTTCACATGTCTTTTAGCCTAATTATTTTTTAGAGGCCAAAGGGAAGCATGAGTGTAAATTGACCATGTAATTCATATGATTCCTTGATGAAAAATAAGACATGGGAGCTCATGGAGCTACCACCTGGAAAGAAATCCATTGGTTGTAAATGGATTTACAAGGTAAAATGTAAAGCAAATGGTTCCCTGGACAAACCTAAAGATAGAATTTTTGCAAAAGGTTATGCACGAGAGGAGGGGTTTATTATGAGGAGACTTTTTTTCCAAATACAAAATTGGTAACTTTTCATTTGATTGTTATTATTGTTGCTCAGTTTGGATGGTGAGTGAACCAAACGGATGTGAAGAGTGATTTCTTAAATGGAGATTTGGAGGAGGAAGTCTACATGGTTCAACCATATGGTTTTCAATTTCTTGGTAAGTAACATCTTGTTGGTAGGTTGATCAAGTCCTTGTATGGGCTTAAACAGACTCCTCAAGCTTGGTATATTAAGATAGATACATACCTTAGGGAGTCTAGTTTTAAAAGGCGTAACTCTAAACCAAGTCTTTGTATAAAGGTGTATGGTGAGGATATCTTTATTATCCTTGTATATGTTGATGATATAGCCATTACTAATATTAGTGTTAGTCTCATTCATTAGATGAAGGTTGATACTTGTACTTTGTACATGACAAACTTAGGACTACTAAAATATTGTTTAGGTGTTGAGTTTTGGTAAGGTGATTGTGATGTATTCATGTCACAGAGTAAGTATGCCAAATCATTATTGGAAATATTTTGAATGATGGATTGTAATCCAAATCAAAAACTTATGAAAAATAGAGCTAAAATCTTCGCTAACACTGATTCATCTCCAGTTAATGAAATGTGTATTGACAGCTATTGGGTAGTCTCATTTACCTCACTACCACTAGACCAGATATTTGTTTTGTAGTGAACTTTATATCTCACTTCATGTATAAAACATAAGAAGTACATTGGTTAGCCATAAAATGGGTATTAAGATATGTCAAAGGTACTCTTGACTTTGGCATATTGTATAATAAATCTATATTGTTTGAGATTTTAGGATATTCTGACTCTAATTGGGTAGGATCAATAGATTCAAGAAAACCTACAATAGGCTATGTTTTCACTCTTGGTTCAAGAGTTTTCTCATGGTAGAGCAAAATAGAAATTATAGTGGCATTATATTCAATATAAGTAGAGTATAAAGCTATGGTCAGTGCAGGTTGTGAAACTATGTGGATAAATGAAATCTTGGAGGATCTTCAATTTTAGTGATCAAAGCCTACTCTAATTTATTGTTATAACCAAAGTGTTTTAAAGATGGTGAAGAATCCAGTATTCTATTCTAGGACCAAACACATTGATGTTCCCCATCATTACATCTAATAGTTGGTTACAAATGAAGACATAAGTCTTTTCTACTTCCCCACTATAGAGCATCCAACAGATATAATGACCAAACCACCTTGTTTAGACAAGTTCATAAAATTTAGGGATAAACTTGATATTGTTTTTGGTTTTGTTATTAAGGGAGGGTGTTAGCATAATTATGTATTTACCTTGGGATATTGACTAAGGTAATTTATCTTTGGTTAGTTTCCTTAATTGCTTGGGTTAATTTAATGGGCTTAGATATTTCATGATAGCTAACATTGATTTTTTTACCCACCCTTTTCACATGGTTTTTGGGTGGCTCAATTCTTGGCCTATTTAATAGGCCTTATTGTATTGTTTGGATATGGAATGTATGTTATGCATATAATTTGGTTCTTTTTAACTCTCTATGTTTTATCTAATACTTATTGGTAAGTGCACTATCATATATATGGATGATCTAATCATTTTTTCTAAAATAGGGAAGATCACTTCATGCACCCATAACAAGTTTTTGAAATATATAGAAGGTATGGAATTTCCTTGAATCCTAAGAAGAGTATCTTTTATGTTACACAATGAAAATTATTTGGCCATATTATAACCAAAGGTGTGATCTCTATAAATCCTGAAAGAGTGGAATCCATATCTAGGATAGAGCCTCTAAATAGTAAGAAAGAGCTAAAGTCATTATCTGGTAAGATAAATTTTATCATAAAGTTTATTTTTGGAATCCATATCCACATTGAAAACAAACTTGGAGACAAATTTATTGCTTGGAAAGTCTGTACAAGTTATTAATTGGGCTAAAAAAATGACCAAAAGGCCATTTTTACATATGAGATATTAAAATGATAATTAATTACTTGTGAACATATTAAAACATCTCAAATACCATATTAGGACCCATTAAACAAAAATTAGAACTCTAACCATGTTTGACTAGAGTTGACTTTGGTTGACTAGGTAGGTACAAAGGAGGTGAACCTACACCAAGGCTAACGCAAGGATGGGTAAGATATTTATAGTAACATGAGACCATATTAGACATATGTAATAATTTTAAAAGTTTAAATGTGTATGGGTTGGCCCAATTTGACTCAAATAAAAATTTTGTCAATAATTTTTGAAGTTCCCAAGGTGAGTGGGAAGGATTATAATGTTGTTGATCTTGGCCTCCAAGATAAACCCCAGCTAGAAAATATTGGAAAAGCCTATGCAAACATGGAAAATAAGAAATCCAAGGAGCTTCTTTCCCAATACTAGGATGTTATAGCATGGTCCTATGATGACTTTAAGATATTTGATCTAAGGGTTATCACACATACTATACCCCTTAAAGAAGGATGCAAACCCTTCAGGAAAAAATAAAGACCAGTAAACCTTATTCTAAAACCCATGATATTTAAAGAGGTCAAAAGATTAATAGATGATAGGATATTCTTCTCCATCAGGCATTCAAATTGGGTGACTAATTTGGTGCCCATTAGGAAGAAGAATGGTGAGATTAGACTTTGTATTGACTTCAAAAACTTAAACAAAGCATGAAAAAAGGATGACTATCATCTTCCTTCTCTATACCAAGTAATTTAAGTTGTTTTAGGTTCAGCTATGATGTCTTTTCTTGAAGGTTTTTTTGGTTACAACTAAGTGCTAGGTGATAAAGAGGACAAAATGAAAACATCTTTCACAACAAAGTGGGAAACCTTTACTTACAAGAGAATGCCATTTAGAGTAATCCATGCAGGAGTTACCTTTCAAAGAGCTATAGACTATGCCTTCCAAGGCTTTATTGTTAGTGTAACTATGTATTTGCCTTGGGTTTGACTAAGGTAATTTATCTTTGGTTTGTTTCCTTAACCACTTGGGTTAAGAGGTTAGTTTGTTTAATAGACTTAGCTATTTCATGCTACCCGATGTTGGTTGGTTTACCCACCCTTTTCACATGTTTCTTGGGTGGCTCATTTCTTTGCCTATTTAAATGCCTTCTTGTATTGTTTGGATATGGAATGTAGGCTATGAACATAATCTAGTTCTTTCTCACTCTCTATATTTTATCTAATATGTAAATCAGAGCTTGAAGTTTATGAAGCTTGGGAGGAAACCTGTGAAGCACGAGAGGATGGTCTTGTCAGGGAGGAGGATGAAGCACCCTATGAAGAGCCGTGAGAGAATTTTTTTTTTTCCCTATGACTAGCCATTTAACTTGGAAGAAAATCCCAAAAAATCATTTGAGCACTATTTTTTATGATTATTATTTCTATAAAATTTTCTAGCTTAGAATTCATCTATTGGATCAGATGGAATGGAATTACATTGAGTATTTTATCAAAAAATTGCATTTAAATTTTTTTGGTTCGTCATTTCCATACCATTTGGGAACTATTTTTGGTGAGTGAGGGGTCTAAAAATTTCTATTTTCTGAGAGATGATAGGAACTAATAGAATTCAATTTGGTTGAGTGTTTTTTCTAAAATTTGCATCTCAAGTTTTACAAGTAGGCCAATTTTTTGATTGGCTTATTTTTTTTAATAAAATTTAAATCTAAAGTTTTATTATTTTAATTAATTTTAATTTTTTAATTGAAATAATTCAAAAATTTAGCTTATAAGGGTTATTGGGGACCTACTAGTGACTAATTATCTCGAAAACATTTTGAAAGGTGAAAATTTTACCATTTTTTAGGTTTTTGATCTAGATGTTGATGGAGAAGGAATTTTTTAAATTGGAGTTGTATATCTCTCGATTTAATTATTTTTGTCTATTTTTTAGTGTTTTTAAAGAATGAAAATTTAAAATTTCCCAAATGGTGAGGTGTTTTTAGCTGAAAACTAGATGTATTGACCAATTTATGATTTAAATCAGTGGCTAAGAAGAATTTTATGTAAAGTCATTATAGTTTTTATAGTATTTTTATTTCTTGGAAAAACTAGATTAAAACAGCTAGTTTACAACACCTCTTGTTGCTAAATTCACAAAAATTGACAGGAAAAAAACTCAATTTGTGGAGTCATAAGGTTTTGATGATATGTGAATATCATAACCTTGATCGAAAAGTGCTTGGTAAATAGCAAAGGCCTACCACTTCTTATGATGACTATGATAAATGTCATTGAGAAGCTCTTATGTTGTTAAAACTATCAGTAGTGGATAATCTAATATTAGAGTTTAGAAATGCAACCACAGCATCAGATCTATAGAAAAATCAAACTTAAAAATATCAATCTTCTAAATTTGGTAGGGTATTATATTTGAATAATTTTTTGTTTTCCACTAAGATGCAGGAAGGTGGATACATTTCTAAGTTTTGTTATAGATTAAGGATATCAATGATTAGTTGAAGGCTATGTAGAAGCCTATTTATGAGCAAGATTTGATTGATTTGGTTATGCATAATCTTCTACCTTAATTTGAGTCAATTGTGGAGTCCTTGCACATGATTGTTAAGACATAGACTTTAGACTTTGAAAATATGTCCACATTGCTATTGTAGAAGGAGAGACAGTAGGAGCAGATATTGTTCTTTACATATACTTCTACAAAGAGTGCATTCTTCATCAAGGGAAAGGGGAAGTAGTTTGGTAAAACTACTATTTATCTAATAGAAAATTCACAAGTAAGTGGTTCTAATAAGAGATATAAGTGGAAATGTTTTTACTATAAGTAACTTGGTTACCTTAACAAAGATTGTAGGAAAATACAACAAGATATGGCTAACATTAGAAATAAATCTCATCATGTAAATTTGGCTAAAGGTGAAGGTGAGGAATCATCTCTTGATTTTGATTTCATGGATTCTAGTGGTAATTCTATGATGGATCGAGCTTAGTACTTTGATTCAAGGGTATCTCACCATTATACATGCCATACGGACTGACATGTAGATTTTATTAAAAATAATAGTAATAATGAATCTATATCTTTAGAAGATGGTAGGAAATTTTTTATGAAAGTATATGGTAATGTTCAAATCAGATTTTATAGTACTATCTGCTATAATTTAAGAATGCTAGGTATTGCCAAACATGAAAAAAAATGCTTTCAATCAATGAGATCACTAGAAACTTTGATTTTGTTATAAATTTTTAACAACAAAAATGTTTAGTCACTACCAAAGATAACAAGTTTATTGATATTAGGATTGGTGAAGGCTTCTATAAGCTTACAGATCCATAAAGAGAAAATGAAAGTGTACTTGGAGTGGTTGATATCACAAGTTCACTCTGGCATGAAAGGTATGGGCATTTGAATTTATAGTATTTGACTACATTGAACAAGACTAATATGGTTAAAGGGATTCCATCTATTCAAGATATTAATCATATATGTACTGGATGTTAGTTGGAGAAGAAAGTCAGACAAGTTTATTGATATTAGGATTGGTGAAGGCTTCTATAAGCTTACAAATACACAAAGAGAAAAGGAAAGTGTACTTGGAGTGGTTGATATCACAAGTTCACTCTGGCATGAAAGGTATGGGCATTTGAATTTCTAGTCTTTGACTACATTGAACAAGACTAATATGGTTAAAGGGATTCCATCTATTCAAGATATTAATCACAAATGTACTGGATGTTAGTTGGATAAGAAAGTCAAACATTCATTTGACGTTGGTATAGCTTCAAGATCCAAGGGAGTATTGGATTTGGTACATATAGATTTTCATGGTCCAATGCAAACACCTACCCCTTCTAGAGCCTATAGTTTTCTATTACTGGTTGATGATTTCTCTAGGAAAAAGTGGGTATAATTTATAGTGAATAAATTTGATTATTTTTATAACTTCCTTACTTGGAAAGCTATGGTTGAATAATATGTGGAAAGGTCAGTGAAATATCTTAGAATAGATAATGGGGGTGATTTCATCTAAAAATAGTTCAAGGAGTCTTATGCCACTAAAGGCATACACAAATAGTATACTACCCCTTACACTCTGCAATAAAATGGAGTTATGGAAAGGTGAAATATGGTGGTGATGGACATGGATTTTTGTATGGTCTAAAGTAGAAATGTCCCATATAGATATTGGGTAGAAGTAGTGAATATGATGGTGTACATCCTCAACACAATTCCTACAAAATAATTACAAAATATAACTCAAAAGGAGGCTTGGTCAGGTCGAACTCCAGGTGTAAGTGCCTTCTGAATTTTTGGTTGTGTAGCTTTTGTAGTTATTCCTAATCAAAAGAGAAGTAACTTGGATGTGAAAATAAAAGAATACATGTTTTTTTGGTACAGTGAGTAGTCAAAGACCTACAGATTACTTGATATTTATACTAATAAATTTGTGTTAAATAGATATGTCATAGTAAATGAACAATGCCATACTTCATAATAACTAGTATAGTTTCATATATTGAGTCATTATTTTATTCTAATGATTCATTATAAGTTATGGTGTGAAAGTTGATCAAGATTCTCGTTCATCAGTGGAATCACATTCCAAGGAGGGAATTAATCCAAGTCATTATGAGGTTTCAATAGAACAACCAAAGAATCCAAAGTGGTATTCCACCATTATGGAAGCACTAAAAGAGGGAAAATTACCATAGGGTGTGGAAGGATGAAGATTGAGATCAGGAAAGTAGTTTGGTAATAAAGGTGAGCATGAAAATTTTGCTCTAACAACTAAATGTTTCACATGTTTTTGAGCCTAATTATTTTTTAGAGGCCAAAGGGAAGAATGAGTGGGAATTGACCATGTAATTGGAATATGATTCCTTGATGAAAAATAAGACTTGGGAGGTCATGGAGCTACAACCTGGAAAGAAATCCATTAATTGTAATTGGATTTACAAGGTAAAATGTAAAGCAAATGGTTCCTTGTACAAACCCAAAGCTAAATTTGTTGCAAAAGGTTATGTACAAGAAGAAGGGGTTGATTATAAGAAGACTTTTGCTCCAACTAAAAAAATGGTAAATTTTCATTTAATTTTTATTATTGTTGCTTAGTTTGGATGGTGAGTGAACCAAATGGATGTCAAGACTACTTTCTTAAATGGAGATCTAGAGAAGGAAGTCTAACATGGTTTAGCCACAGGGTTTTCAAGTTCCTGGTAAGGAACATCTTATTTTTAGGTTGATAAAATCCTTGTATGGGCTTAAATAAGCTCTTCGATCCTAGTATATGAATATAGATACATACCTTAGGGAGTCTAGTTTCAAAAGGTGTAACTCTAAACCAACTCTTAATGTAAACGTGTATGGCAATGATATCTTGATTCTCATTGTATATGTTGATGATATAACCATCACTAGGATTAGTGCTAGTCTCATTTAGTAGATGAAGGATGATACTTGTAATTTTAACATGATAGACTTAGGACTACTAAAATATTATTTAGGTGTTGAGTTTAGGTAAGGTGATTGTGTTGTATTCATGTCATAGAGTAAGTATACCAAATAATTGTTGGAAAGATTTTGAATGATGGATTGTAATTCAACTCACAAACCTATGGAAGTTGGATCTAAAATTTCAGATAACACTAATTCACCACCAGTCAATGAAATAGTGTATCTACAGCTAGTGGGTAGTCTCATTTACCTCACTACCACTAGACCTAATATATTTTTAGTGAGTTTTCTATCTCGCTTCATGTCTAAACCATAGGAAGTACATGGGTTAGCTAAAAAATTGGTATCAATATATGTCAAAGGTAATCTTGACTTTGGCATACTATATAATAAGTCTATAGATTTGGAGATTTTAGGATATTCTAACTTTGATTGTGGAGGATTAGTAGATATAAAAAAATCTAAAACAAGCTATGTTTTCACTCTTGGTTCAAAACGTTTCTCATGGTAGAAAAAACTAAAAGCTATATTGGCATTATCTTCAATATAAGTAGAGTATAAACCTATGGTCAGTGCAGGTTGTGAAACTATGTGGATAAAGAAAATCTTGGAGGATCTTTAGTTTGAGTCATCAAATCCTACTCTAATTTTTTGTGATAACTAGAGTGTTCTTAAGATGGTGAAGAATCCAAAATTCTATTCTAGGACCAAACACATTGATGTTCACCACCATTACATCGATATATGGTTACAAATTAAGACATAAGTCTCTTCTACAACCCCACTATAGAGCAACCAACTTATATAATGACCAAACCACTTGGTTTAGACAAGTTCATAAAATTTAAGGCTAAAATTGATCTTGTTTTTGGTTTTGTCATTAAGGGAGAGTGTTAGCATAATTATGTATTTACCTTAGGTTATTGACTAATGTAATTTATCTTTGGTTAGTTTCCTTAACCACATAGGCTAAGAGGTTAGTTTCTTTAACGGGCTTAGATATTTCATGCTAATCGATGTTGGCTATTTTACCCACCCTTTTCACATGTTTCTTAGGTGGCTCATTTCTTTGCCTATTTAATAGGCATTCTTGTATTGTTCAGATATGGATTGTATGCTATGAATAAAATTTGGTTCTTTCTAACTCTCTATGTTTTATCTAATACTTATTGGTAATTGCATTATCATATATATAGATGATCTAACAATTTTTTTTGAAATAGGGAAGATCACTTCATGCACCTATAAGATGTAGAAGGTATGGAATTTACTTGAATCCTAAAAATATTATCTTTTATGTTATAGACGGAAAATTATTGGGCCATATTATAACCAAAGGTGGGTTCTCTATAGTTCCTAAAAGAGTGGAATCCATATCTAGGATAGAGCCTCCAAACAATAGGAAAGATCTAAATTCATTATTTGGTAAAATAAATTTTATAAGAAAGTTTATTAATAGAATCCATGTCCATATTGAAAACCAACTTGGTGACAAATTTAATGCTTAGAAAGTCCAAACAAGTTATTAATTGGGCTAGAAATATGACCAAAAGGCCATTTTTGCATATTAGATAGTGAAATGAAAATTAATGACTTATGAACATCTTAAAACATATAAAATACCATATGAGGACACATTAAACACAAATTAGAATTCTAGCCATGTTCGACTAGAGTTGAATTTGGTTGACTAGGTAGGTATAAGGGAGGTGACCCTAAACCAAGGCTAATGCAAGGATGGGTAAGATATTTAGAGTAACATGAGACCCTATTATACATATGGAAGCATTGGAAAAGTTTCAATGTCTAGGGGTTGACCCAATTTAACTCAAATTAACATTCGGTCAACAATTTCTAAAGTTCCCAAGGTGAGTGGGAAGGATTATAAAGTTGTTGATCTTGGCCTCCAAGATCAACCCCAGTTAGAAAATATTGGAAAATCCTATGAAAACATGGATAAAAAGAAAGCCAAGGAGCTTCTTTCCCAATACTAGGATGTTATAGCATGGTCGTATGATGACTTAGTGATCTTTCATCTAAGTGTTATCACACATACTATACCCCTTAATGAAGGATACAAACCCTTCAGGCTGAAACAAAGACTAGTAAACCTTATTCTAAAACCCATGATCTTCAAAGAGGTCAAAATATTACTAAACACTAGGATAGTCTTCTCCATTAGGAATTCAAATTGGGTGGCTAATTTGGTGCCAATTAGGAAGAAGAATGGTGAGATTAGACTTTGTATTGACTTTAAAAACTTAAACAAAGTATCCAAAAAGGATAGCTATCCTCTTCCTTTTCTAGAACAATTAATTTAAGTTGTTTAAAATTCAGCTATGATGTCTTTTCTTGATGGTTTTTTTGGTTACAACTAAGTGCTAGTTGATAGAGAGGACAAGATGAAAACATCTTTCACAATAAAGTGGGGTGCCTTTACTTACAAGAGAATGCCATTTGGAGTAATCAATGCAGGAGCTACCTTTGAAAGAGTTATGGACCATGCCTTCCAAGGCTTGATTGTTAGTCTAATTATGTATTAACCTTGGGTTTGACTAAGGTAATTTGTCTTTGGTTTTTTTCCTTAACTACTTGAGTTAGGAGGTTATTTTTTTAACGGGCTTAGCTATTTCATACTAGCTGATGTTTTTTGTTTTACCTACCCTTTTCACATGTTTCTTGTGTGGCTCATTTATTTGCCTATTTAATAGGCCTTCTTATATTGTTCAGATATTGAATGTATGATCTAAATACAATATGGTTATATCTCACTCTCTATGTTTTATCTAATATGTAATCAGAGCTTGTAGTTTAGGAAGCTAAGAGGAAGCATGTGAAGTAAGAGAGGACAATCGTGTAAGGGAGGAGCATGAAGCACCCGATGGAGAGCCATGAGATGAAGATTTTTATTTATTTTTTTCCTATGACCAGCCATTTAACTTTGAATAAAATCCCAAAAAATCATTTTAACTCTATTTTTTATGATTCTTATTTCTATAAAATTCTATGGCTTAAAATTTGTCTATTGGATTAGATGGAATTGAATTCCATTGAGTATTTTTTCTAAAAATTGCATTTAAAGTTTTTTGGTTGGTTATTTCCTTACCATTTGGGGAAGATACCATATTTTCATTCAGGCACTATTTTTGGTAAGGGGTCTAAAAATATCTATTTTCTAAGAGATCATAGGAACAATAGAATACAATTTGGCTAAGTATTTCTTTCAGAATTTGCATCTCAAGTTTTACAGGTAGGCCAATTTTTTGATTGGCTGATTTTTGTTATGAAAATTTTAATCTAAAGTTTTATTATTTTAATTAATTTTAATTTTTTAATTGAAATAATTCAAAACTTTAGCTTATAAGGGTTATTGGGGACCTACTAGTGGCTAATTATCTCAGAAAAGTTTTGAAAGGTGAAAATTTCACCATTTTTTAGTTTTCTTTTATCTAGATGTTGATGGAGAAGGAATTTTTGAAACTGGAGTTGTATATCTCTTGATTTAATTATTTTTGTCTATTTTTTAGTGTTTTTAAAGATGAAAAATTTAAAATATCTCAAACGGTGAGGTGTTTTTTGCTAAGAATTGGATGTATTGACCAATTTATGATTTGAATCAGTGGCTAGGAGGAATTTCATGTAAAGTCATTCTAGTTTTATAGTATTTATATTTTTTGGAAAAAATAGGTCAAAATGGCTAGATTACAACACCTCTTGTTTCTAGATTCATAAAAATTGATAGGAGAAAATTTCAATTTGTGGAGTCATAAGGATTTGATGATATTTGAATATCAAAATGTTGAACAAAACGTGCTTGGTAAAAAGAAAAGGCCTGCCACTAATTACGATGACTATGATAAATGTCATTGAGAAGCTCTTATGTTGTTAAAACTATTAGTAGTGGATAATATAATCTTAGAGGTAAAAAATGTGACCATAACATCAGATCTATGAAAAAATCTAACTTCAAAATATCAAGCTTCTGAAGCTAGTAGGGTATTATATTTGAATAATTTTTTATTTTTCACTAAGATGTAGGAAGGTGGATCTATTTGTATGTTTTTGTTATAAATAAAGGACATAATTGATTAGTTAAAGGTTATGTAGAAGCCTATTTATGAACAAGATTTGATTGATCTGGTTATGCATAATTTTCTACCTTCGTTTGAGTCAAATGTGGAGTCCTTGCACATGATTTCTAAGACAGACTTTGGACTTTGAAAAGTTGTCCACATTGCTATTGCAGAAGGAGAGACGATAGGAATAGATTGTGTTATCACATATACTTATACAGAGAGTGTAATCTTCATCAAGGAAAAGGGTAAGTAGTTTTGTAAAAATACTAGTTATCCAATAGAAACTTCACAAGTAAGTGGTTCTAATAAGAGATCTAAATCATAGTAAATGAACATGTCATACTTCACAGAAACTAGTATAGTTTTAGATATTGAGTCATTATTTTATTCTAAAGATTCTTTATAAGTCATGGTGTGAAAGTTGAGCAAGATTCTAGTTCATTAGTGGAATCACATTCCAAGGAGAGAATTGATGAAGGTCATTATCAGGTTCCAATAGAACAACCAAAGAAGCCAAAGTGTTATTCTGCCACTATGGAACCACTAAAGGAAGGAAACTTACCACAGGGTGTGGAAGGAAATAGATTGAGATCATACAAGCAGTTTGGTAATAGAGGTGAGCATAAATTTTTTGCTCTAACAACTATTGTTTCACATGTTTTTGAGCCTAATTATTTTTTAGAGGCCAAAGGGAAGCATGAGTGGGAATAGACCATGTAACTATAATATGATTCCTTGATAAAAAAAAAGACTTGGGAGCTCATGGAGTTATAACTTGGAAAGAAATCCATTGGTTGTAAATGGATTTACAAGGTAAAACATAAAGTAAATGGTTCCTTAGACAAACCTAAATTTAGAATTGTTCAAAAATGTTATGCACAAGATGAAGGGGTTGATTATGAGGAGATATTTGATCCAACTAAAAAAATGGTAACTTTTCATTTGATTGTTATTATTGCTGCTCAATTTAGATGGTGAGTGAACCAAATGGATGTCAAGAGTGCTTTCATGAATGGAGATCTAGAGGAGGAAGTTTACATGGTTTTAGCCATGGGGTTTTCAAGTTCCTAGTAAGGAACATCTTGTTTATAGGTTGATCACATCCTTGTATGGGCTTAAACAAGATCCTCGAGCCTAGTATATGAAGATAGATACATAGCTTAGGGAGTCTAGTTTCAAAAGGTGTAACTTAAACCAAGTATTTTTGTAAAGGTGTATGGTAATGATATATTGATTCTCATTATATATGTTGATGATATACCCATCATTGGGATTATTTTTAGTCTCATTTAGTAGATGAAGGTTGATACTTGTACTTTTGACATGACAGTCTTAGGACTACTAAAATATTATTTAGGTGTTGAGTTTTGGCAAGGCGATTGTGTTGTATTCATGTCATAGAGTAAGTATGCCAAATCATTATTGGAAATATTTTGAATGATGGATTCTAATACAACTCACACACCTATGGAAATTGGAGCTAAAATTTTAGCTAACACTGATTCACCTCTAGTCAATGAAATAGTGTATCGACAGCTAGTGGGTAGTCTCATTTACCTCACTATCACTAGACTAGATATTTATTTTGTAGTGAGTTTTCTATCTTGCTTCATGTCTAAACCATATGAAGTACATTGGTTAGCCACAAAATGGGCATTAAGATATGTCAATGGTACTCTTGACTTTGACATACTATATAATAAGTCTGTATATTTTGAAATTTTATGATATTCTGACTTTGATTGGGCATGATTAGTAGATTCAAAAACATCTACAATAGGCTATGTTTTCACTCTTGGTTCAAGAGTTTTCTCATGGTAGAGCAAACTACAAACTATAGTGGCATTATATTCAATATAAGCAAAGTATAAAGCTGTGGTCAGTGTAGGTTATGAAACTATGTGGATAAAAGAAATCTTGGAGGATCTTCAGTTTGAATCATCAAATCCTAATCCAAATTTTTGTGATAAACAGAATGTTTTGAAGATGGTGAAGAATCTAGTATTCTATTCCATGACCAAACACATTTATATTCACCATCATTACATCTGATATCTAGTTATAAATGAAGACAAAAGTCTCTTCTATTACCCCACTATATAGCAACCAGCTAGTATAATGACCAAACCACTTGGTTCAGACAAGTTCATAAAATTTAGAGATAGACTTGATCTTGTTTTTGGTTTTGTCATTAAGGGAGGGTGTTAGTGTATTTATGTATTTATCTTGGGTTATTTAGTAAGGTAATTTATCTTTGGTTAGTTTTCTTAACCACTTGGGTTAAGAGGTTAGTTTTTTTAATGGGCTTATCCATTTCATGCTAATCGACATTGGTTATTTTACCCACCCTTTTCACATGTTTCTTGGGTGGCTTATTTATTTTCCTATTTAATAGGCCTTTTTTTATTATTTGGATATGGAATGTATGCTCTAAATATAATTTGGCTCTTTCTAACTCTCTACGTTTGATCTAATACTTATTGGTAAGTGCATTATCATATATATAGATGATCTAACAATTTTTTCTAGAATAGGGAAGATCACTTCATGCCCCTATAACATGTTTTTGAAATATGTAGAAGGTATGGAATTTCCTTGAATCCTAAGAAGAGTATATTTTATGTTATAGAAGGAAAATTATTGGGCCATATTATAACCAAAGGTGAGATATCTACAGATCCTAAAAGAGTGGAATCCATATCTAGGATATAGCTTCCAAATAGAAGAAAAGAGCTAATTTCATTATTTGGTAAGATAAATTTTCTAAGAAATTTTATTTCTCGAATCCATATCGACATTGAAAACAAACTTGGTGACAAATTTATTGTTTGAAAAGTCCATACAAGTTATTAATTGGGCTAGAAATATGACCAAAGGTCCACTTTTGTGTATGAGATAGTAAAATGAAAATTAATGACTTGTAAACATCTTAAAACGTCTCAAAACATATTAGGACACATTAAAAACAAATTAGAACTCTGACCATGTTTGACTAGAGTTGACTTTGGTTGATTAGGTAGGTAAAAGGGAGGTGAACCTACACCAAGACTAATGCAAGGATGTGTAAGATATTTAGAGTAACATGAGACCCTATTAGACATATGCAAGCATTGGAAAAGTTTCAATTTGTAGGGGTTGACCCAATTTGACTCAAAGTACAATTTGGTCAATAATTTCTAAAGTTTCCAAGGTGAGTGGGAAAGATTATAATGTTGTTGATCTTGGCCTCAAAGATCAACCCCATCTAGGAAATATTGGAAAAGCCAATGAAAAAATTGAGGAAAAAAAGCCAAGGAGCTTATTTTCCAATTATAGGATGTTATAGCATGGTCCTATGATGACTTAAAGTTCTCTAATCTAATGGTTATCACACATACTATACCCCTTAAGGAAGGATGAAAACCCTTCAGGTAGAAACAAAGACCAGTAAACCTTGTTCTAAAACACATGATATTCAAAGAGGTCAAAATATTATTAGATGCTATTGTAGTCTTCTCTATCAGGTATTCAAATTGGGTGGCTAATTTAGAGCTAGTTAGGAAGAATAATGGCGAGATTAGACTTTGTATTGACTTCAAAAACTTAAACAAAGCATCCAAAAATGATAACTATCCTCTTCCTTCTCTAAACCAAGTAATTTAAGTTGTTTCAAGTCCAACTATGATGTCTTTTCTTGAAGGTTTTTTTGGTTAAAACTAAGTGCTAGTTGATAGAGAGGACAAGATGAAAACATCTTTCACAACAAAGTGGGGAACCTTTACTTACAAGAGAATGCCATTTGGACTAATCAATGCAGGAGCTACCTTTCAAATAGCTATGGACCATGCCTTTCAAGGCTTGATTATTAGTGTAATTATGTACTTACCTTGGGTTTGAATAAGGTAATTTGTCTTTATTTTTTTTTCCTTAACCATTTGAGTTAAGAGGTTAGTGGGTTAACGAGCTAAATTATTTCATGCTAGCCGATGTTGGTTGTTTTACCCACCCTTTTCACATGTTTATTGGGTGGCTCATTTCTTTTCCTATTTAATAGGACTTATTATATTATTTAGATATGCAATGTATACTCTAAATATAATCTGGTTCTTTCTTACTCTCTATGTTTTTTCTAATATGGTAATCAGACCTTGTAGTTTAGGAAGCCTAGGAGGAAGCCTATGAAGCAAGAGAGGATGGTCTTGTCAAGGAGGAGCATGAAGCACCCGATGGAGAGCCATGAGAGGAATAATTTTTTTTTCTTGTGACCAACCATTTAACTTTAAAGAAAATCCCAAAAAATCATTTGACCACTATTTTTTATGATTCTTATTTGTATAAAATTCTCTGGCTTAGAATTCATCTGTTGGATTAGATGGAATTAAATTTCATTGAGTATTTTGTCCAAAAATTAAATTTAATGTTTTTTGGTTGCTCATTTCCATATCATTTGGGGAAGATACAAAATTTTCATTCGAGCACTATTTTTAGTGAGTGAGGGGTCTAAAATTTTGTATTTTTTGAGAGATGATAGAAACTAATAAAATTTAATTTGGCTGTGTATTTCTTCCAAAATCTTCATCTTAAGTTATAGGTAGGCCAATTTTTTGATTGGCTGATTTTTGTTATGAAAATTTTAATTTAAAGTTTTATTATTTTAATTAATTTTAATTTTTTAACTGAAATAATTCAAAACTTTAGCGTATAAGGGTTATTGGGGACCTACTGGTGACTAATTATCTCAAAAAAGTTTTGAAAGGTGAAAATTTCACCATGTTTTAGGTTTTTGATCTAGATGTTTATGGAGAAGGAATTTTTTAATTTGAAGTTGTATATCTCTTGATTTAATTATATTTGTCTAATTTCTAATGTTTTTAAAGAAAAAAATTTAAAATTTCCCAAACAGTGAGGTGTTTTTTGCTAAAAACTAGATGTATTGACCAATTTATGATTTAAATCAGTGGTTAGGAGGAATTTTATGTAAAGTCATTATAATTTTTATAGTATTTGCATTTTTTAGAAAAACTAAGTCAAAACATCTAGTTTACAACACCTCTTGTTGCTAGATTCTCAAAAATTGATTAAAAAAAAAATCATTTTGTGGAGTCATAAGGTTTTGATGATATGTGAATATCAGAACACTGATCAAAAAGTGCTTGGTAAATAACAAAGGCTTGCCACTGGTTATGATGACTATGATAAATGTCATTAGCAAGATCTTATGTTGTTAAAACTATCAGTAGTGGATAATCCAATCCTAGAGGTTAGAAATGTGACCATAACATCAGATCTATGGAAAAATCTAACTTCAAAATATAAAGCTTCTAAAGCTAGTAGTGTATTATATTTGAATAATTTTTTGTTTTCCACTAAGATGCAGGAAGGTGGATCTGTTTCTAAGTTTTTATTATAGATCAAGGACATCAGTGATTAGATGAAGTCTATGTAGAATCCTATTGATGAGCAAGATTTTATTGATCTAGTTACGCATGATCTTCCACATTCATTTGAGTCAAGTATGGAGTGCTTTCACATGATTGCTAAGACATAGAATTTGGAATTTGAAAATTTGTCCACATTGCTATTGTAGAAGGAGAGACAGAAGGAGATGATAGTGTTGTCTACATATACTTATATAAGAGTGCATTCTTCTATTGGAAATATTATCATTGATGTCAAAGGTCTAGCATTATTTGTGATATAGGCCCCATTTCATTTAATGGTGTTTTTAATATTCATATCTTGGCTAATGTCTATTAATATTTATTTAATATTAATGAATACATTTTTGGTTGCATATAAGTCTAAAGAGGGCCCATGGAGAAGTCAAATAGTCACGGGGTAAAAGATGAAAGAGGAATGGGATGCATTTTCTCATGAAGAGTCATCTTGAGGAATTCCAAGAATCACCAAGAGGTGTGATACATTTTTCCATGAAGGGACACTTTAAAGAATGTGAAAAGTCACTAAGATAAAGTCAAAAGAGGAAAGGATGCTTTTGCTTATGAAGGGTCACCATATGAATTTTAAAATGCAAGGATACGAAGGGTCATGCAAGTTTGGCACCATTTTCCATGAGGATTGAAGGGCCAAAAAGGGTGAATGCCAAAGGTCATTTGGAAAGCTATAAATAAAGACTTGAGAATCCATTTGTAATATATAAGAGAGTTGGTTTGTATTTTTTTCAAAGAGAGAAAAGCAAGAGATATTTTAGAGTTCTATCATTTTTTGAGTAAGAAACATTGAGAGATAGTTATATTTTATACACAAGAGGGGTTAGTGATCCTATGGGTTGGTGCTCATGAATGTTTATAAGGGGTTGGTGCTCATAAATAGTTTTTATGCTGGTGGTCAGCAAAGGGGTTGGTGCTCCTGCAAGTTGGTGCTTGTGAACTTTTTATTTTGAGTTGGTGCTCATTCATATACTTGAGATTGTTCTCTATAGTTTTTTTCACTTTGAGTTTCCACGTAACAATTTGGTCTCTCTCTCTCTCTCTCTCTCGTGATGTAAATTATTATTTCATTTTTATTGCATATCTTAAATTTATGATTGAGTGGTTAAATAAAAAAATTAGATTAATTAAAAGATATATAATATAATGATTCACCCCCCTCTCAGTATATTTCATGCTTAACAATTGGTATTAGAGCAGGTTCCTTTTTAAAAAGTTTCAAAATTTTAAGATCGAGAAAGGACGATGGTTGGATCACATGAAGGATTTTATATAAATAAGGCACCTTTGTTTGATGGGATGAATTATGTTTTTTTTTAGCATAAGGACGAAGACTTATTTGATGGCCCTTGGTTTTGACATATGGAAAATAGTGGTGGAAGAATATCAAGAGCCATAGACACTTGTAACTACTTTGGTAGAAAAGAAGGCAAGTGAAAATAATGCTAAAGCTTTAAATTCTATTTTATGTGGTTTATGTGAATTAGAATTCGTTAAAGTTATACAATTTAAATCTTCTCATGAAAGTTGGGTAAAACTTGAGAATATTTACAAAGGTGATGGAAAGGTTCAACAAGCTAAGCTTTAGACTTTTAGAAGATAGTTTGAGAGTTTGAAGATGGAAGAAGAAGAAAATATAACAAGTTATCTCTTATGGGTTGACCAAATAGTCAATCAAATTCAAGGTCTTGGAGAAAATTTAGAAGAATAGACTGTGGTTCAAAATTTTTTGAGATCTCTACTATTAAGATATAATGAAAAAGTTTTGGAAATTAAAGAGATGAGGAACTTATGCAAGCTAAAGATGGATGAGCTTCATGGTATTCTTATGGCATATGAGATGCAGACTGAACAAGATAAACCTTCAAAGAGAGAAGAATTTTTCAAGAGATCAAAGAAAGAGAAGGCTAAAAGTCAAAAATCAAGTGAGAATTCTAGTGATGATGAAGATGACAATGGAGCTATATTAATTCACAAGCTTAAAAAAGGCACAAGTAAATATCAAGAAAAATTACCTTTTAAATGTTTTAATTGTGGAAAAATTGGACATTTTGTAGCTAAATGCCTAAATAAGGGTAATGATGATAATGAAAAAGGAAAGTCTACATACAAGAATAATTTCAAAGGAAAATTTAAGAAGGGATTCAAGAAGAAGAGTTTGTATTCTAAAGATCCTAGCTTGGTCGAAGATAGTGGAGTCAGTGACTCAGAAGAAGAAGAGATTCTATTCATGGATAAACATGAAGATGCCTCCACAATAAAAATTACATATGATCAAGAAGAAGAATAGGATGAAGCTGAAGTGAATCTAGAAGGAGAAATCATTTTTGCCTTAGAAGAGTTAAAATCTCTTGAAAAAAATCAAAGATTAAAGCTCTAAATCGCAAAAAATAAAAAGGAGTCAAAGGAAATAATTGAAGATCTACAAGCAAACTTTGAAGAAGCCAAGAAGAATGAATAATATCTAACGTCATAGTTGAAAATAGTAAGTAAATAATGTGAAAGGTATGTTATTAAAATTGCTTCTTTAAAAGCAGATCTTGAGAAAATAAATAAAGCAATCAATGATAGAGCAGCCAATGATTCAAAATTTGGAATAACACGAATATGTTGAATAAGATATTAGAAAATCAAAGATAAATGTCAGATAAGATAGGTATTATATTTGAAAAAGAGAAAGAGAAGGTCACTAATTTTATAGAAAAGGAAAAAGGAAAGAGCTATGCTGAAGCTCTTACAAAAGAAGAAATAAAAAGGAAAAAAGTCAAGAATATAGAGGACATCTCAAACAAAGAAGGCTGGAAGGAACATATCTACAAAAGGCAATTAGGTTAGAGATACACAAACATGTCCTATTTTTATGATTACTATTTTAATTGTAATGGATATGGTCATAATAAATTAGAATATTAAAAAAGAGTTAATAGTTTCAAAAATAAGGAGAAAGAAAGTCATGTAGAAGCCAGAGCTCTTTTTATCCTCTATCAAGCTTTAATGAAGAGGCCATAATATGTTACAAGTGAAATAAATTTAAACACATATCCCAATACTATATAAGTGTGTTTGATTTAGTCAAGAAGGACCAGAGTTTCAAGGCTCCATTCATCAAGAAGAAAGTTCAGATAGGTTCATGGCAAAAGAAACAACCTAAAAAATCTATGTTGGTGTAGACTGCTTTGCATGCAATAAATGAAGAAAATCCATGGTTCATTGATAGTGGCTATTCAAGGCACATGACAAGAGATAAGATAAATTTCATAACTTTGAAGAATATCAATGGTGGCATAGTTAAATTTGGAGACTATACTAATGCTAGAATTGCTAGAAAAAGTACACTAAGTTTGGATAATGGTAGAACTAAAACTGAACTTTTTTTGTATGTAGAAGGTCTTAAGCATAATCTTTTGAGTGTAATTCAAATGTGTGATGAGGGGTACACATTAAATTTATATGTATAAGGTTTTTAAATTAGAATAAAAGATTCATATATGTTGGTTGCAGATGCTCAGAGAATAGGCAATAATTTGTATATGCTATCAAACATCAAAGGTCAAAAATGTTGTTTAAACTAGATTGAAGAAAGTTGGCTATGGAAAAAGAGATGGGGAACATAAATTTTGATAATCTTGTCAAATCAGCAAGAAATAATCAGTCATAAATCTTCCAAAGATTACAAAGCCATCTGACACACTTTGTGAACCTTGTCAATATGGGAAGTAGGCTAAAAGGTGGTTCAAAATAAAATAATACTCGACTACTCAAATGATAGAGATTGTTCACACTGATCTATGTGGATCTATAGGAAATCAAAGTAATCAAGGTGATAAATATTTCATGTTGCTTATTGATGATTTTTCACGTATGACTTGGGTAATGTTTTTAAAGAAAAAATCAGAAGCTTTCAGACATTTCAAAGCATTCAAAGCATTAATTGAGAATGAAACCAGTTTGAAGATCAAGTGTCTAAGATCATATTAAGGAGGATAATTCATGTCAAATTAATTTATTGTGTTTTATGAAGACCATATAATAAATAAACATTATTCAACAGCTAGAACTCCACAACAAAATGGAGTAGTTGAACAGGAGAATAGAACAATTTAGGAGATGGTGAGGATAATGATAAATGAATCCAAAATAGTAGATAAAATATTGGAGAGAGGTAATTTATACAACATTTAATATTCATAATAGAGAATTATTGAGAGTCAATAGTGATAAGACTCTTTATGAGCTATGGAAAGATAAACCAACAATAATTGATTATTTCAAATTTTTTGGCAGTAGATGCTTCATGAAGAGAATTGATAAAAAACTTAGTAAGTTTGAATCTAGTGCAGATGAAGATATATTTCATGGTTATTCTTGAAAAGGTAAAGCTTATAAATGTTATAACAAAAGAACCAAGAAAATTGTTGAAAGTGCAAGTGTCAGGATAGAAGAAGATGGAATATAAAGAATCAGTGATCCAGTAGACATTCCTGAAATCATTGAAGATGAAGGTTTTGAAGAATCAGATGAAGATGAGAAGAAGGATAAAAAGGTCACCAAAATTCCATCCAAATATGTTTAGAGAAATCATAATGAAAGTGACATCATAGCAGACATAAATGAAGGAATTCACACTAGAAGAATGATGGTAAGTGAATCTGAGCATGTTAACTTCTCTTTGTTATCCAAAATTCAACCTAGAACTTTTTCAAAAGCTAGACATGATAAGCATTGGGTTAAGGCTATGGATGAATAGTTAAATCAGATAAAAAGGAATGATACTTGGGAATTAGTGCCTAAACCAAAATATCACAATGTGATAGGAACAAAATGGGTTTATAGAAATAAGTTGAATGAAAATGGAGAAGTGACCAGAAATAAAACAAGATTACTGTGTAAAGAATATTCTCAGAGTGAGGGAATATATTTTGAAGAAACTTTTCCACCAATGACAAGCTTAGAGGCTATTAGAATATTTCTTGCATATGCAGTGTTCAAAAATTTCAAAGTTTTTTAGATGGATGTCAAATCTACCTTCCTAAATGGGAATCTAGAAGAAAAAGTCTACATTAAACAGCCTAAGGGATTGATTCTCTCAAATATTAATAGCCATGTATGTAGATTGAAGAAAATATTGTATGGATTGAAACAACCTCCTAGAGCTTGGTATGCAAGACTTGATATGTACCTACCGGATCAAGGTTTCAAGAGAGGATTTGTTGATAGTAATTTCTACATAAAAATATAAGCTGAGCATTAATTGGTTATTGTGTTATATATTGATGATATCATTTTTGGAGAAAATATTAAAAACATGACAAAATAATTTTTTGCTAATATTCAAAAATAGTTTGAGATGTCTATGCTTGAAGAATTGTCATTTTTTTTAGGATTGTAAATATTTCAGTCATATAAAGGAATTTTCATATTTTAAATTAAATATTCTAAGGAAATGTTGAAGAAATTTGGTTTTGAGTATTGTGCATTAGTTTGCACACCAATGTGTATAAAAAATAAGGCGAGTAAAGATGAAGATTCACCTGTTACAGATCAATGTGTATAGTCTTTTATATTTGATAGCATTGAGGTTAGGCATCATGTATGTAGTAGGTATGGTTTCAAGATATCAATCATCTCCAAAAGATAGTAATGTTCAATTGGTGAAGAGAATATTCAAATATATCAAGGGGACATTGGATTATAGATTATGGTATCCCACAGGTAGAGATTTCACTTTGATTATTTATACAGATTCAAATTAGGTAGGTTACTTGGATGACAAAAAGAGTAAAAGTGGAGGAGATTTATTTCTTGGTAATATCTTAGTATCATGGCTAAGAAAGAAGTAGAATTCAATATCACTTTTTATAACAGAAGTAGAATATATTGCAGCAATATTGTGTTGTACTCAAGTGCTTTGGATGAAGCAAACTTTGGAAGATATCAAGGTAAAGTATGATGAATCTATTTCTACTTTTTGTGATAACACAAGTGCTATAAATATTTTGAAGAATCCAGTGATGCATTCAAGAACAAAACATATTCCCATTAGATATCACTTCTTGAGAGAGTAGGTTGTAGATCAACAGGTTAAAATGGAGTATATCAGTACTACAGAGTAGATTGTAGATATTTTCACAAAGGAACTACCAAAAGACACATTTGAGTATCTATAAAATAAGTTGGGAGTAATTTATTTTACTTCCTACCATTAAGGTTTAGCATCAGTTTAGGGAGAGCTAAGTGTTATCTCTAGGTAGGCCCTTTTCCATTGATGTCAAAGAGGGAGAATAATAGGTATAAGTATAGGTGCAAAAATAGGTAAAGAGAATAGGTATAGGTTGCTACAAGTATCAAGATGTGGCAGTTTCAGTTTGAGGTTGCCATCAATGATAAAGGGGGAGATTGTTGGAAATATTGTCATTGATGTCAAAGGTCTAGCATTATTGGTGATATATGCCCCATTGCATTTAATGGTGTTTTTAATATTCATATTTTAGATAATGTGTGTTAATATTTATTTAATATTAATGAATATATTTTTGGTTTCATATAAGTCAAAAGTCAAAGAGTCACAGGGTAAATGATGAAAGAGCAATGGGACACATTTTCTCATGAAGAGTCATCTTGAGGAATTCCAAGAGTCACCATGTGAAGACAAAATAGGTATGGCACATTTTTCCATGAAGGGACACTTTAAGGAATATGAAAATTCATCAAGATAAAGACACAAGAGTAAAAGACACTTTTGCTTATGAAGGGTCACCATATGATTTTTCTAATGCAAGGATACAAAGGTTCATGCAAGTTTGGCACCATTTTCGATGAGGATTGAAGGGTCAAAAAGGGTGAATGCAAAAGGTCATTTGGAAAGATATAAATAAAGGATTGAGAATCCATTTGTAATATGCAAGAGAGTGCATGTTTTGTATTTGTTTTTGAAGATAGAAAAGTAGGAAATATTGTAGAGTTCTATCATTTTTTAAGTAAGCAACATTGAGAGATAGTTATGTTTTATACACAATAGGGGTTGGTGCTCATAAATAGTTGCCATGTTGGTTCTTGGTAAAGGGTTTAGTGCTCCTACAAGTTGGTGCTTGCAAACTTTGTATTTTGAGTTGGTGTACATTCATATACTTGAGATTGTTCTCTGTGGTTTTTTCTACTTTGCGTTTCCACGTAAAAATTTGGTCTCTCTCTCTCTCTCTCTCTTTTGTGGTGAAAATTATTATTTTAGTTTTATTTCATATCTTAAATTTATGATTAAGTGGTTAAAAATAATAAATTAGATTAATTAAAAGATATATAATATACTGATTCACCACCCCCCTCAGTATATTTTGTGTTTAACATTCTTCATCAAGGGAAAGGGTAAGTAGTTTGGTAAAACTACTAGTTATCCAATAAAAACATCACAAGTAAGTGGTTATAATAAGAGATATAAGTGGAAATTTTTTTACTGTAAGCATCCTAGTCACCTTAAGAAAAATTGTAGGAAAAGAAAACACAATATGGCTAACCCTTGAAAGAAAGCTCATCACGCAAATGTGGCTGAAGGTGAATGTGAGGAATCATCTCTTGATTTTGCTTTCATGGATTCTAGTGGTAATTCTATGGTGGATCGAGCTTAGTACTTTGATTCAAGGGTATCTAACCATCATACATGCCATAAGGACTGATATGTGGATTTTGTTGAAAATAATAGTAATAATGAATCTGTATCTTTGGAAGATGGTAGGGTTCATTTTGTTAAAGGATATGGTAATGTTCATATCAGATTTGATGGTACTATTTGGTATACATTTAAGAATTTTAGGTATGTGCCAGACATGAACAAATTTTTTCTTTCAATCAGTGAGATCACTAGAAAATCTGATTTTGTTATAAAGTTGTAAGGACAACAATGTTTAGTCACTACCAGAGATAACAAGATTATTGCTATTAGGATTGTTGAAAAAGGCTTGTATAAGCTTCCAGATCCACACAGAGCAAAGGAAAGTGCACTTGCAGTGGTTGATAACACAAGTTCACTTTGTAATGAAAGGTATGAGCATTTTAATTTCTAGTATTTGACTACATTGAACAAGACTAAGATGGTTAAGGGGATTCCTTCTATTCAAGATATTCATCATGTATGTACTCGATGTTAGTTGGAGAAGTAAGTTAGATATTCATTTGATGTTGCTACAGCTTCAAGATCAAAGGGAGTATTGGATTTGGTACATACAAATTTTCATGGTCTAATGCAAACACCTACCCCTTTTAGAGACTATTATTTTCTGTTTTTGGTCGAATATTTCTCTAGGAAAAAGTGGGTATAATTTCTAGTGAATAAATATGATTATTTTTATAACTTCCTTACTTGGAAAGATATGGTTGAAAAATAGGTGGGAAAGTTAGTGAAATCTCTTATAATATATAATGGGGGTGAGTTCATCTCAAAATAGTTAAAGGATTTTTGTACAACTAAAGGCATACACAAATAACATATTACCCCTTACACTCTGCAACAAAATGGAGTTATAAAAAGGTGAAATATGATGTTGATAGACATGGCTTGTTGTATGGTCCAAATTAGAAATGTCCCATATAGATATTGGGCAGAAGTAGTGAACATGGTGGTGTAAATCCTTAATAGAAGTCTTAAAAAATCATTAGAGATTATATCTCCAAAGGAGGCTTGGTTAGGTCAAACTCTAGATGTAAGTGCTTTCTAAATTTTTGGTTGTGTAACTTTTTCAATTCTTCCTAATCGAAAGAGAAGTAACTTGGATGTGAAAAGCAAAGCACACATGTTTTTTGGGTACAGTGAGTAGTCAAAGATTTATAGATTACTTCATATTTATACTAATAAATTTGTGTTAAATAAAGATGTCATAGTAAATGAACAATGTCATACTTCAAAACAATTGTTATAGTTTCAGATATTGAGTCATTATTTTATTCTAATGATTCTTTATAAGTTATGGTGTGAAAGTTGAGCAAGATTCTAGTTCATTAGTTGAATCACATTCCAAGGAGGGAATTGATGTAGGTTATTGTGAGGTTTCAACATAACAACCAAAGAAGATAAAGTGGTATTTCACCACTATGGAAACAGTAAAGGAGGGAAACGTACCATAGGGTGTGGAAGGAAATAAATTGAGATCAGGAAAGTAGTTTGGCAATAGAGGTGAGCATGAAATTTTTTCTCTAATAACTATTGTTTCATATGTTTTTGAGCCTAATTACTTTTTAGAGGCCAAAGGGAAGTATAAGTGGGAATCGACCATGTAATTGGAATATGATTCCTTGATGAAAAATAAGACTTGTGAGCTCATCGAGCTACAACCTGGAAATAAATCCATTGGTTGTAAATGGATTTACAAGGTAAAATGTAAAGTAGATGGTTCCTTGGACAAACCCAAAGCTAGACTATTTGCAAAAGGTTATGCACAAGAGGAAGGGGTTGATTATAAGAAGACTTTTACTCCAACTACAAAAATGGTAACTTTTCATTTGATTTTTATTATTGCTGCTCAATTTGGATGGCGAGTGAACCAAAAAAATGTCAAGAGTGCTTTCTTGAATGGAGATCTAGGAGGAAGTCTACATGGTTCAACCATAGGGTTTTCAAGTTCCTGGTAAGGAAAATATTATTTTCAAGTTGACCAAGTCCTTATATTGGCTTAAACAATCTCCTCGAGCCTAGTATATGAAGATAGATACATACCTTAGGGAGTCTAGTTTCAAAAGGTGTAACTTTAAACAAACTCTTTATGTAAAGGTGAACGGTGATGATATCTTGATTCTCATTATATATGTTTATGATGTATCCATCACAAGGATTAATGCTAGAGTCATTTAGTAGATGAAGGCTGATAGTTTTACTTTTAACATGACAAACTTAAGACTACTAAAATATTGTTTAGGTGTGGAGTTTTGTTAAGGTGATTGTGTTGTATTCATGTCATAGACTAAGTATGCCAAATCATTATTGGAAATATTTTGAATGATGGATTGTAATACAACTCACACACCTATAGAAGTTGCATCTAAAATTTCAGCTAACACTAATTAACCTCTAGTTAATGAAATAGTGTATCGACAACTAGTGGGTAGTCTCATTTACCTTACTACCACTAGACCAGATATTTATTTCATAGTGATTTTTCTATCTCACTTCATGTCTAAACCATAGGAATTATAATGGTTAGCTACAAAATGGGTATTAAGATATGTCAAAGGTACTCTTGACTTTGGCATACTGTATAATAAGTTTGTAGATTTTAAGCTTTTAGGATATTCTGACTCTAATTGGGCAGGATCTGTATATTTAAAAAAAATTACAACAGGTTATGTTTTCACTCTTGGTTCAAGAGTTTTCTCATGGTAGATAAAAATACAAACTATAGTGGAATTATATTCAATATAAGGAGAGTATAAAGCTATGGTTAGTGCAAGTTGTGAAACTATGTGGATAAAGAAAATCTTGGAGGATCTTCAGTTTTAGTCATCAAATCCTACTCTATTTTTTTGTGATAACTAGAGTGTTCTAAAGATGGTGAATAATCTAGTATTCTATGCTAAGACCAAACATATTGATGGTCACCATCATTACATTTGATAGTTGGTTACAAATGAAGACATAAGTCTCTTCTACTACCCCACTATAGAGTAACCAGCTGATATAATGACCAAACCACTTGGTTTAGACAAGTTCATAAAATTTAGGGATAAACTTGATCTTGTTTTTGGTTTCATCATTAAGGGAGGGTGTTAGCATAATTATGTATTTACCTTGGGTTATTATCTAAGGTAATGTATATTTGGTTAGTTTCCTTAACCACTTGGGTTAAGAGGTTAGTTTATTTAATGTTATTAGTTGTTTCATGCTAATCGATGTTGGTTTTTTTACCCACCCTTTTCACATGTTTCTCAGGTGGCTCATTTATTTACCTATTTAATAGGCCTTCTTGTATTATTAGGATATGGAATGTATGCTATGAATACAATTTGGTTCTTTATAACTCTCTATATTTTATTTAATACTTATTGGTAAGTGCATTATCATATATATGGATGATCTAACATTTTTTATTTAAATAGGGAAGATCACTTCATGCACCTATAAAAAGTTTTTTAAAGATGTAAAAGGTATGGAATTTCCTTGAATCCTAATAAGAGTATCATTTATTGCTATAGAAGTAAAATTATTAGGCCATATTATAACAAAAGGTGCATTCTCTATAGATCCTGAAAGAGTGGAATCCATATCTAGGATAGAGCCTCCAAACAATAGGAGAGAGATAAATTCATTATTCGGTAGGATAAATTTTGTAAGAAAGTTTATTTTTGGAATCCATATCCACATTGAAAACAAATTTGGTGACAAATTTATTGCTTGGAAAGTCCAAACAAGTTATTAATTGGGCTAGAAATATGACCAAAAGGCCATTTTTACATATGAGATAGTAAAATAAAAATTAATGACTTGTGAATATCTTAAAACATCTAAAATACCATATTAGGACACATTAAACACAAATTAGAACTCTAACCATGTTTGACTAGAGTTGAATTTGGTTGACTAGGCAGGTACAAGGGAGGTGAACCTATACCAAGGCTAATGTAAGGATGGGTAAGATATTTAGAGTAACATGTGACCCTATTACACATATGGAAGCATTGCAAAAGTTTCAATGTGTAGTGGTTAACCCAATTTGACTAAATGTAAAATTTGGTCAATAATTCTAAAGTTCCCAAGGTGAGTGGGAAGGATTATAATGTTATTGATCTTGGCCTCCAAGATCAACCCTAGCTATAAAATATTGAAAAATCCTATGCAAACATGGAAAAAAAGAAATCCAAGGAGATTCTTGCCTAATACTAGGATGTTATAGCATGGTCCTATGATGACTTAAATATATTTGATCTAAGGGTTATCACACATACTATACCCCTTAAGGAAGGATGCAAACCCTTCAGGTAGAAACAAAGACTAGTAAATCTTATTCTAAAACCCATGATCTTCAAAGAGGTTAAAAGATTACTATATGCTAGGATAGTCTTCTTTATCAGGCATTCAAGTTGGGTGGCTAATTTGGTGCTAGTTAGGAAGAAGAATGGTGAGATTAGACTTTGTATTGACCTCAAAAACTTAAACAAAGCATACAAAAAGGATAGCTATCCTCTTCCTTCTCTAGACCAAGTAATTTAAGTTGTTTCAAGTTCAACTATGATGTCTTTTCTTGATGGTTTTTTTTGGTTAAAACTAAGTGCTAGTTGATAGAGAGGACAAGATGAAAACATCTTTCACAAAAAAGTGGGGAATATTTACTTACAAGAGAATGCCATTTGGAGTAATCAATGTAGGAGCTACCTTTTAAAGAGCTATGGACCATGTTGTACAAGGCCTGATTGTTAGTGTAATTATGTATTTACCTTGGGTTTGATTAAGGTAATTTGTCTTTGGTGTGTTTCCTTAACTACTTGGGTTAAGAGGTTAGTTTGTTTATCATGCTTAGCTATTTCATACTAACCGATGTTGGTTATTTTACCCACCCTTTTCACATGTTTCTTGGGTGGCTCATTTCTTTGCCTATTTAATAGGGATTTTTGTAGTATTTGGATATGGAATGTATGCTTTGAATACAATCTAGTTCTTTCTCACTCTCTATGTTTTATCTAATATGGTAATTAGATTTTGCAGTTTAAGAAGATTAGGAGGAAGCTTGTGAAGCAAGAGAGGATGGTTTTGTCAGAGAGGATCATGAAGCACCCAATGGAAAGCCATGAGAGGAATAAATTTATTTTTTTCCCCCTATGACCAGCTATTTAACTTGGAATAAAATCCCCAAAAAATCATTTTAACACTATTTTTATGATTCTTATTTCTATAAAATTCTATAGCTTAGAATTCATCTGTTGGATTAGATGGAATTGAATTCCATTAATTATTTTATCCAAAAACTGCATTTATTTTTTTCTTGTTGTTCATTTCCATACCATTTGGTGAAGAGACTAGATTTTCATTCAAGCACTATTTCTAATGAGTGATGGGTCTAAAAATTTCTATTTTTTGAGAGATGATAGGAACTAAAGAAATTCAATTTGGCTGAGTATTTCTTCCAGAATTTGCATCTCAAGTTTTGCAGGTAGGACAATTTTTTGATTGGCTAATTTTTGTTATGAAAATATTAATTTAAATTTTTATCATTTCAATTAATTTTAATTTTTTAATTTAAATAATTCAAAACTTTAGCTTATAAGGGTTACTGGGGACCTACTGGTGACTAATTATCTTAGAAAAGTTTTGAAAGGTGAAAATTTCACCTTTTTTTAGGTTTTTGATCTAGATGTTGATGGAGAAGGATTTTTTGAAACTAGAGTTGTATATTTCTTGATTTAATTATTTTTGTCTATTTTTTAGTGTTTTTAAAGACAAAATTTCAAATTTCCCAAAATGTGAGGTGTTTTTAACTAAAAACTAGATGTATTGACCAAGTTATGATTTGAATCAGTGGTTAGGAGGAATTTTATGTAAATTAATTATATTTTTTCTAGCATTTGCATTTTTTAGATAACCTAGGTCAAAATGGCTAGTTTACAACACCTCTTGTTGCCAGATTCATAAAAATTGATAGGAAAAAATATCAAATTTTGGAGTCATAAGGTTTTGATGATATGTGAATATCATAACCTTGATTAAAAAGTGCTTGATAAATAGCAAAGGCCTACCACTAGTTATGATGACTATGATAAATGTCATCGGGAAGCTCTTATGTTCTTATAACTATCAGTAGTGGATAATCTAATCTTAAAGGTCTAGAATACGACCATAACATCAGATTTATAGAAAATTCTAACTT
The DNA here is from genome assembly GCA_037957365.1 of Torreya grandis. Taxonomy (NCBI): domain Eukaryota; kingdom Viridiplantae; phylum Streptophyta; class Pinopsida; order Cupressales; family Taxaceae; genus Torreya; species Torreya grandis. Next base: position 509,082 of record JARHVA010002471.1, on the reverse strand, counting down.
CAAAATATCAAGCTTCTGAAGCTAGTAGGGTATTATATTTGAATATTTTTTTTCCAATAAGATGCAGGAAGGTGGATCCATTTCTATGTTTTTATTGTGGATCAAGGACATCAATGATTAGTTAAAGGTTACTTAAAAGCCTATTGATGAGAAAGATTTGATTGATCTTGTTATGCATAATCTTCCACCTTCATTTAAGTCAATTCTAAAGTCCTTGCACCTAATTTATAAGACATAGACTTTGGAATTTGAAAAGTTTTCTACATTTCTATGCACAATGAGAGACTGTAGGAGCAGACAATGTTGTCTACATATACTTCTACAAAGAGTGCATTCTTCATCAAGGGAAAGGGTAAGTATTTTGGTAAAACTACTATTTATCTAATAAAAACTTCACAAGTAAGTGGTTCTAATAAGGGATATAAGTGGAAATGTATTTAATGTAAGCAACATGGTCACCTTAAGAAAGATTACAAGAAAATATAATAGGATATGGCTAACCCTAGAAAGAAAGCTCATCATGCAAATGTGGCTAAAGGTGAAGGTGAGGAATCATCTCTTGATTTTGATTTCATGGCTTCTAGTGGTAATTCTATGGTGGATCAAGCTTGGTACTTTGATTCAAGGGTATCTCACCATTATACATGTTATAATGACTGATATGTGGATTTTGTTGAAAATAATAGTAATAATGAATCTGTATCTTTGGAAGATGGTAGGACTCATTTTATGAAAGGATATGGTAATATTTAGATCAAATATGATGGTACTATCTAGTATACATTTAAGAATGTTAGGTATGTGCTAGACATAAACAAACAATTTCTTTCAATTAGTGAGATCACTAGAAACTCTAATTTTGTTATAAAGTTTAAAGGACAACAATGCTGAGTGAATACCAGAGATAACAAGATTATTTCTATTAGTATTGGTGAAAAAGGCTTGTATAAGCTTTCAAATCCATCAAGAATAAAGGAAAGTGCACTTGCAGTGGTTGATAGCACAAGTTCACTCTAGAATGAAAGGTATGGGCATTTGAATTTCCATTATTTGACTTCATTGAACAAGACTAAGATGGTTAAGGGGATTCCTTATATTCAAGATATTCATCATGTATGTACTAGATGTCAGTTAGAGAAGCAAGTTAGACATTCATTTGATTTTGGTACAACTTCAAGAGCTAAGGGAGTATTGGATTTGGTACATATAAATTTTCATGGTCCAATGCAGACACTGACCCCTTCTGGAACCTGTTATTTTCTATTTTTTGTCAATGATTTCTCTAGGAAAAAGTGGGTATAATTTCTAGTGAATAAATCTGATTATTTTTATAACTTCCTTACTTGGAAAGCTATGGTTAAAAAATAGGTGGGAAGGTCAATTAAATCTCTTAGAATAGATAATGGGGGTGAGTTCATCTCAAAATAGTTTAAGGATTTTTATGCCACTAAAGGCATACATAGATAGGATACTACCCCTTACACTTTGCAATAAAATGGATTTATGGAAAGGTGAAATATGATGATGGTGGACATGGCTTGTTGAATGGTCCAAAGCAGAAATGTCCCATATAGATAATGGGTAGAAGTAGTGAATATGTTGGTGTACATCCTCAATAGAAGTCTTACAAAAGCATTGGAGAATATAACTCCAAATGAGGCTTGGTCAATTCAAACTATAGATGTAATTTCTTTCTAAATTTTTGGTTGTGTAGCTTTTATAGTTATTCCTAATCAAAAGAGATGTAACTTGGATGTGAAAATCAAATCATACATGTTTTTTGGGTATAGTGAGCAGTCAAACACCTATAGATTACTTGATATTTCTATTAATAAAGTTGTGTTAAATAGAGATGTCATAGTAGATGAACAATGTCATACTTCACAACAACTGGTATAGTTTCAGATATTGAGTCATCGTTTTCTTCTAATGATTCTATTATAAATTATGGTGTGAAAGTTGAGTAAGAATCTAGTTCATCAGTGGAATCACATTCTAAGGAGGGAATTGATGCAAGTCATTATTAGGTTCCAAAATAACAACCAAAGAATCTAAAGTGGTATTTTACCACTATGGAAGCATAAAAGAGGGAAACTTACCATAGGGTGTTTAAGGAAGAAGATTGAGATCAAGAAAGCAGTTTGGTAAGAGAGGTAAGCATGAGAATTTTGCTGTAACAACTATTATTTCACATGTTTTTAAGCTTAATTATTTTTTAGAGGCCAAAGGGAAGTATGAGTGGGAATTGACCATTTAATTACAATATGATTCCTTGATGAAAAATAAGACTTGGGAGCTCATGGAGCTACCACTTGAAAATAAATCCATTGGTTGTAAATGTATTTACAAAGTAAAATGTAAAGTAGATGGTTCCTTGGATAAACCCAAAGCTATACTTGTTGCAAAAGGTTATGCACAAGAGGAAGGGGTTGATTATGAGGAGACTTTTGCTCTAACTAAAAAAATGGTAACTTTTCATTTGATTGTTATTATTGCTACTTAGTATTGATGGCAAGTGAACCAAATGGATATCAAGAGTGCTTTCTTGAATGGAGATCTAGAGGAGGAAGTCTACATGGTTCAACCATACAGTTTTCATGTTCCTGGTAAGGAACATCTTAATTCTAGGTTGATCAAATCCTTGTATGGGCTTAAACAAGCTCCTCAAGCTTGGTATATGAAGATAGATACATTCCTTAGGGAGTCTAGTTTCAAAAGGTGTAACTCTAAACCAACTCTGTATGTAAAGGTGTATGGTGATGATATCTTGATTCTCATTTTATATGTTGATGATATAGCCATCACAAGGATTAGTGCTAGTCTCATTCAATAGATGAAGGATGATACTTGTACTTTTGAGATGACTGGCTTAAAACTACCAAAAAATTCTTTAGGTGTTGAGTTTTGGCAAGGTGGTTGTCTTGTATTCATGTCACAGAGTAAGTATGCCAAATCATTTTTGGAAATATTTTAAATTATGGATTGTAATCGAACTCACACACCTATAGAAGTTAGAGCTAAAATTTTAGCTAACATTGATTCACCTCCAGTCCATGAAATAGTGTATTGATAGCTTGTGGGTAGTCTCATTTACCTCACTACCACTAGACCATATAATTGTTTTGTAGTGAGTTTTCTATCTTGCTTCATGTCTAAACCATAGGAAGTACATTGGTTAGCTAAAAAATGGGTACTAATATATGTCAAATGTACTCTTGACTTTGGAATATTGTATAATAAGTCTGTAGATTTTGAGCTTTTAGGATATTTTGACTCTGATTGGGCAGGATCAGTAGATTCAAAAAAATATACAACAGGCTATGTTTTCACTCTTGGTTTAGGAGTTTTCTCATGGTAGAGCAAACTACAAACATAGTGACATTATCTTCAATATAAGCATAGTATAAAGTTATGGTCAGTGGAAGTTGTGAAACTATGTGGATAAATAAAATCTTGAAAGATCTTCAGTTTGAGTCATCAAAGCCTACTCCAATTTTTTGTGATAACCAAAATATTCTAAAGATGGTTGAGAATCTAGTATTTTATGTTGGGATGAAACACATTGATGTTCACCATCATTACATATGATAGTTGGTTACAAATGAAGACTTAAGTCTCTTCTACTACCCCACTATAGGGAAACCATTTGATATAATGACCAAACCACTTGGTTCAGACAAGTTCATAGAATTTATGGACAAAGTTGATCTTATTTTTGGTCTTGTCATTAAGGGAGGGTGTTAGCATAATTATGTATTTACCTTGGGTAATTGACTAAGGTAATTTTTATTCGGTTAGTTTATTTAACCACTTGGGTTAATAAGTTTGTTCATTTAAAGGGATTAGCTATATCTTACTAGACAACGTTGGTTGTTTTAGCCACCCTTTTCACATGTTTCTCAGGAGGCTCATTTCTTAGCCTATTTAATAGGCCTTCTTTTATTGTTCAGATATGGAATGTATACTCTAAATATAATTTGGTTATTTCTAACTCTCTATTTTTTATCAAATACTTATTGGTAAGTGTATTATCATATATATGGATGATCTAACAGTATTTTCTAAAATAGGGAAGATCACTTCATGCACCTATAAATTTTTTTTGAAAGATATAGAAGGTATGGAATTTCATTGAATCCTAAGAAGAGTATCTCTTATGTTACAAAAAGAAAATTATTGGGCCATATTATAACCAAAGGTAGGATCTCTATAGATCCTAAAAGACTGGAATCCATCTCTAGGATAGAGCCTCCAAATAGTACAAAAGAGCTACAATGATTATTTGGTAAGATACTTTTTGTAAGAAAGTTTATTTCTAGTTTTGTAGAAATTATCAAACCAATGAATGGCATGATAAAGAAGGATTCCAAAGTCACATGGAATGAAGAATCTATAAATACATTAAATGATATCAATGAGGCCATTAGTCAAGTCCTAGTCCTTATAAATCCTAACTTCTCAAAGGATTTCTACCTACACTCCTTTGCATCTGACCACACTATGGCTATAGTGTTAACTTAGAAGGTTGATGGGTGTGATCACCCTATATGCCCTATAATTACTAAATTTAAAAATGTTGAGTTGAATTATGATTTGATTGATAAGTAAGCATATGCACTAGTAAAGGTAGTAAATAAATTCAAGCATTGCATCCTTAGAAATAAGGTACATGCTATCTTACCCCACCCTGCCACCAAGCTTATATTGAGTTATAATGAATTGGGAGAATGTAGAGGTAAGTGGATGTTAGGTTTTTAGGAGTATTAATTGGAAATGAAAATAGAAAAAAATATAAGGTGTCAAGGTTTGATCCAAATAATTTCTAACACTAGTCCTAGGTTAAGTATTATCCAAGTGGATCAACAAAATTTCAATCTAGTGAATGGTATGATTCAATCATACACTTGATAATTAATGTCAATTGTCCTATAAGTCTATCTAGGTAGCAAAAGAGGAATCTAAGATTGAAGGTGACCCACTACTTGATTAAGGATAGGGTCTTGTATAGGATAAATTTTGAAGGGATTTACTTGAGATGTGTATCACAAGAAGAGGCCACACAAATCATGAGCACCTTTCATGAAAAGTTGGGCAGTGGAAATCCATCTAGGAGAACCGTAACCCACATAATTCTAAGGGATAGTTACTACTGCCCAACTTTTTTAAAATATGCTCACAAACATGTGAAGGAATTCCACTCATGTCAAGTCTTCAATATCAAGGAATCAAAGCAACAATACCCCTATAACTAGTCATGGTTGATAAAAAATTTTGCTCAATGGGGGTTAGAATTTGTTGGAGTGATCAAGCCTAATTGGTCTGAAGGACACAAATATGTCATGAATACTACATACTATTATACAAGGTGGACCAAAGTTGCATCCACCAAATAATGTAGGACTAAAGAAGTGATCAACTTCTTGGAGTAGAACATCTGTACTAGGTTTGGAACTCTAGTCTCTTTAATATGTGACAATGGACCTACCTTTATATACAGAGAGATGAATAAATGGGCTTATGATAATGGTGTTACACTTAATTTTGTCTCCAACCATTTTCCTCAAAGGATTGTAGTCTCTGAATCTACAAATAAGAACTTGATGAAAGAAATCAAGAAATCTAATAAAGACAAGCCCAGGACTTGGCATAAACTACTTAAATTTTTACTTTAGGTTGATAAGATAAGAATAAAGAAAACATTAGGAGCCTCACCATTTATATTGTTGTATGGACAAGAATCTATCTTCCCTATCACTATCAAACTACCAACATACATATTTATACAAGAATACATGGAGGAGAGACAAAAACTAGCTAACTCAAGGTTGCTAGATATAATTCAGATGGAAGATGCAAGGGAGAAAGCATTTGCTAATTTTTGTAGACATCAAACCATAGTGAAAAGATGGTTTGACAAAATATTAAAGATCAAGGTGTTCAGGAAAGGAGACCTAGTCCTCTTTTGGGACAAAACATTTGATCCTAAGGGAAAGCATGACAAATTCACACCCTTATGGCTTGGCCCATACCAGATTATAGAAACATTGGGAAAGAAAACCTTTAACAGAAAGGATATATAGGGAGAAATTTTTGCACTGCACACCAATGGTAAATATATCAAGCACTACTTCTTTGTTGCTCCTCCTAAGATCTTAATGGAATAAGTTATAAAATTATTAGATTAGAGTAGGTAGGCTAGCTAGTTTTATTTTCAATCCTTTCCTTCTTGTACCTTGTTTGTACATATCCATGCATATATTTATTTATTTTCCTTTTCTTCCTTTCTTTCTTGCTTTCTATTATGTGTTTCTTTCATGTGGCTTTGTTCCTTCATTTCAATAAGTTAAGTGTAACAATTCTGAGCTTAAGGTTATGAAGTTTGCTTGGAAAACCCCAAAATTTTAGAGATGTAGGTACGAACCTCATGAATGTGATGATAATGATATTGAGATATGAGCATAATGTTGTAAAATTGATAAATTGGTAAATACCAATAGAAATGTCAATCATTTCATGAGAACCTTACCATTGTTTTGACCTCAAGATGGTTTTAAGAAGACTTGCACTTATAGGGTGAAAAATCAAATTATCATGGTATACTCAAACTAGCACTTAATCAAAATCATTTCTTGGGATAAGAGTTGTAACCATAGGTGATTATCCAAAAGATCAAATACTTGACAAAATCCTCAAAACTTGGCTATTTTGGTTCCCAATCCTGTCGAAAGCATAAAAGTCTAGAGAAAATAAAAAAAAGAGAACTCAATGAAAAATCAAAATGCTTTTAGATATAGGTGATTATGGTAATCTCAACTAGGGATATGCATGCCTAACTAATGATGTATCAAGGCTTTGAGTGGAGCCAAAGGTATCTCTATTGGGGCTATGGATGTCTGACTGATAGTAGAGCAATGCCCAACCCATACCTAAGATAAAAACATGGTTCCTAATAAACATCCTAACATGCTATAAAGCTATTATAACTGATCAAGGATATGAAACTTGGAAGTTATTTCTTAAACCCCATGGAAAAAAATAAGTGGAATCAAATCACACACACAATTTGGCTATATCTTAGTTGTTTGATCTTAAGACTACAAGTGCAAGGTTTGTTTCAACAATGACTTGGTCTGGATGATGGTATTGATCAATTGAAGTGGATGACCTATCTATTTTTCTAAATTAGAGTCTTTCGGTTCTAAAATTTGCTATGTTTCACCCATGAGTCACCATTTATTGGAGCCAACATACCCCCATTTTTTTGAAATTGGGGCCCTTGAGAAACCCTAGAAAGTAAACATGGAAATTATAACATGTTAGGGTCTTTTGTAGAATTTGAATATCATATACTTTGTTAAAAGTAGGATTACTTGGTTTTATTTTGATTTAATTTGGACTAATAGTGATAATATATGTTCTTTATGGATTTCAGTTGTAGGATCCATGGTGTTCATTCCTGAGAAATTTTGTATTCCAAAACCCTGGTAAAACCCTTAATTCAAATTTGAATAATGGTGGGAACCAAATTAGTGGGAACCATTTTAAAATAGATCATGGACCTAAGTATAAAACTCATATTTGAAATCTTATTTATGTTTCTTAACACAACTAAGACTTAGCCAAAGCATGGTCCCCTTTTTTATTTCCCCCTTTAAAATTTCTCATGAGACTAATTAATATTCATTTTACAGGGTCCATTTAATATTTTATGGCTTAGCCTAAGATTTTAATCCTAAGGCTCAGATATATTTATTAATACGTCAAAACCTTAGTCTTAAATTTTTAATTTCCATTTCCATCCTGAGTCTAATTTTATGTTAGCTCAGTCCTTTTTATTTACAACTTAGCCTAATGTTTTAATCCTAAGACCCTAACTTATTAATACAAGAAAGACCTTAGTCTTAACACCTTAAGAATAAATATTTCATATCTATGTAGTCCTAACTTAACTTCCTTGCATCTTGTATGATCCAATGACCCACACTTTATCACAAAATTTTATCGAATGGTATGAGGAAAGCCCAACATAATCCCATATATAGCATTTTGAACAAATCACATTCAATCCCTTAGATCATTATTGATGGTTCTCGCTTCATTTCTAGGACCTAATTAGATGGAGTGAGGTATAATTGAGAAGTCAAAAGGATATATAAGGCCTAAATGATAGACACATAACACCCTTGATTTTGAGGATTAAAAGCAAATGGGCCCGTTAGATAGAGATGACCAATCAAAAGAAACCTCTTTGATCAAAATCATATGGTTGACGCTTCATCATGGATTTTGATCCAATGAAGCAAATTAATAGCAAGAACCTTAGGATCCCCACAAAGGTGCCAAGTGGAATCCTCTCATTTTGTCTTGAAGGTTTAATGAGATTAAAAATGATGCTCACATGACCATTATTTGACATCCAAAAGGATGTATTTGATGCCTGCACAATTGTCAACTTTGAACCCATTAAAATAAAAGTTATACTAATAGAAATTTCACATTATCATGACCATAATTTGATGTCTACAAAGGCATATTTGATGTCTATGAGAACATCAATTTTAAGCAAATGAATTATTCTATTTAGGGTCAAGTGTAACTCCAAAATCCTATTGAAGGGTTCAGAAATGGCTTTACAAGCTAAGGGAAATGCTCAAAAGATGCTCAAATCAGAATCTTCAATCTGCAAAACATGGAATAATATTATGATCAAGATATATGAAAGAAATATACCTAACCCCAGTCTATAATTTAAGATCCACATTGCATTTTGTCGTAATTAACCTTGAATTATGAAATTATCCTAGGCTTTATTTTAGAAATTCTTTGATAATGCAAAACTTAGACTAAAACTTTCTAACCAAAGGTTTTAATGTATTTATCAATGCAATAAAACCTATCTAAAGATGAAACACCTTTCCATTATAGATTTTATGGGCATGACCACATGAAGCCTTATCACAAATATTTTAGACTAATATATACATTATGATTATTAAACACAACATTTACATTGGACTAGAATATTTAAACCCTATCCCCCTTTTTATAAATTAGGAAACTTAGGCATAGATTCCATATCCTAAGGTCTATTTCATTCTTAATAAATTTGAAACAAATATTATCCTAAGGAACATAGGCCTAAGTCTTGACTTTAATAATATATCAACTTAAAAATCAAGCATTAATGTAAATAAATGATTCACACTTTGTCACTAAATTTTGATCGAATGATGCGAGGTTCCTAAAGACTTTTCAACAAGAACCCAAGAGCTTATTAGTTCTACGTATGGTATAATATCATTCAAATCAGAACTGATAGAGGATTAAGGGTTTGTGCTTTGTCACTAGTAGATGATCTAATGGTGTGAGGGAGCCCATGATTTTTCAAAGGCCCACAAACTTGCCACGTGACTGATACTGATTCAAAAAGTAACTAAAAAAAGATATGAATCATGAAGAAAATATGTAAAGGCACCTAGTATCACAACCATAAGGCTTGAGACAAAAGGAACCAATTAAATGGAGAGATATCATATTGCAATATATGGCTCATGCTAATCTAGGACTTTGATCTAATGAAGTGAAATAAAATAAGAATTTTTAAATTATAATGGTTAGTGCCTAAGAGACAATTATGAAAAATACTACAAAAGGCCTAGACTGATGCCACATAGGCACCACGCAAGTAGAAAAGGAAAAAATACAAGATTGTAGACTAAAAAATGCAAATGTATAAAGGCAAAGGTCCAAATTAAATCCAAGGCATGTATAATCCAGCCTCTAGATATTTCCTTCCATTAAATTTTAAAAACCCTAAATATTGCATAAAAGTCAATTGTATTCATTTGGTCACCTTTCAAACAAAAGAGAGTTGTATTTCATTTTTACGTGTAAAAGAGCTTTCATAGAGACCATTTGTGAACTAGTACGAATAATTTAAAAAGCTAGGGACCATAAAAGGTTACAGATAATAACTAAAAGAAGATACCAAGATATACTTATCAATGGATAATGAAGGATAGATCTTAAAAGATACAAAATTGGATACTATAGCCTTGAATGTTTTAGACATAACGAACTAGTTTGAAATCTTTTTCATGATCAAAGAGTTGAAGCCAATCACAAAATAAGAACAATATATTGCTAAAGTGAGATAGAGATACTATGACCTAGTTGTTGTTCAGATGGCATGCCCCATTATTCTATGGTAAAGCCCAAGGTACTACATTGCATTGATATTGTTTCCCCTATTTTTATTGATTATAGAATTGATAATGAGTGGATCATTAGGGAAGGGAGCTAAAAAAGATAGCATATATTTCCCCTGTCATATTTGAATATTATTGTAAGCTACCCATTACCCATGTAGACCTATTCAAAATAAAAGAGTGGACCTCCAAGCATGACCTGGAATCTATCCTAAGACCCTAGTTAAACCAAGGGCCTCATGTATTTAGAGACTTTGAGGCCAAGATCCATATCATCCATTTCAAAGAGGGCATTAGGGTAATAATGACCCTACTACACTGAGCCTTCAATACCCCTTCAACCATCTATTTAAACAAAATATGGGTCCCTTATGTGCACTTCATGGTGGAAATAAAAACTCACCCCTCTAATTGGAGACTTAATCAATGCCTTCCTTGTTAAATAATTCAATGCCATAAAAAAGAAGACCTACAAGAAATTCTACATGATGTCATACCTACTTGGTACCCTTCTTATCTCAATCACCTTCCCTAAGATTAGGAATTGGTCCCCAGATGGAAAAACTACTATTTCACAATAATACTCCAAATTTCATATTTTCAAATACAAGAATCACATGTAGTTCATCCATGACTACGTATATCCAATAATTATTGAATCCATCACTGGTGTCCCCATGCCTAGGATCCACCCCCTAATCAAGAAATATATTAAAATAATAGGTGACATATGGTATTACCCTAATTTCATAGTCATCATGATTGATGACATCTTGTCCCAACCTTATCTATTGGTAGTTTATGTTCCCAATAATCTAGGTAAGCAAGAAATTTCTTCCTAATTTTTGCATGACATTGATGTCACTTGTAAATAAAAGAAGAAGGGACTTCTCCACCCCTTACCTATAATAAACCTTAAATTCCCCTTCAACCACCTATGTAAACAAAATATGGGTAATTTATGTACACTTCATGGTGGAAATCAAAACTCACCCCTCCAATTGGAAACTTAATCAGTGCCTTCCTTGCTAAATAATTCAATGCCATAAAAAGGAAGACCTAAAATAAATTCTACATGATGTCATACCTACTTGGAACCCTTCTTGTCTCAATCACCTTCCCTAGGATTAGTAATTGGTCCCCAAATGAAAAACTACTATTTCACACTAATACTCCAAATTTCATATTTTCAAATACAGGAATCACATGTAGTTCATTCATGACCATGTATATCCAGTAATTACTGAATCCATCACTACTCTCCCCATGCCTAAGGTCCACCCCCTAATCAAGAAATATATTAAAATGATAGGTGACATATGGTATTACCCTAATTTCATAGTCATCAAGATTGATGGCATCTTGTCCCAACCTTATCTATTGGTAGTTTATATTCCCAACAATCTAGGTAAGCAAGAAATTACTTCCTGATTTTTGCATGGCATTGATGGCACTTGTAAATAAAATAAGAAGGGACTTATCCACCCCTTCCCTCTAATCATTGGAAGGACCATACTTCAAGAATGGAAATACGTTGAGACCATGGAAAAAAACTAGGATTCTTTTGGTTTCCAGCTTAATGATTTTAAACTGTGGGATATTAAGGGTATAGTGGTCAGCCACTTAAAGGATAAGAAACTCCCAAATCCTAAATATGTACATCAACTAGGTGTTCATGACACAATATATATTAATTCTAATAACTATGAAGAAGTATTGGCGAAGATCTAAGGCCAAAACATCAAATTGAAACACAAGGTAGTAAGAGATGACAAAACAACTAGAGAGAGATGGAAAATGCACCCCTTCTAATATCACTTGTTACCTGGTCCATTTGGAACAACTTGAGAATAACCCTAAGTAGAGTAACCATAGCCACAACCACAACAATAGGTTGTGAAAGGACAAGGTCAATAAGGCAAAGGAAAAGAGAAGGTAGGAGAAATAAAATTTGAAGAAAGGCCTGGAAAAGGGCCCTTACCTTCAAGATTACCCCAAAAGCCACCTTTTAGAATTACATATATAGACATGATTGCCTTGAAAATAGAAGAGACACTTGATGGAGCCCTCAAGGAACTTGTAGAGGCCTATGACTAAGATAAGGAAGGGGAACCCAAAGAGGATACAAAAAAGAAACTTGTCCCTATGGCATCCTAAGAAAAGAGAAAAGTAGAGCTAGCATTGGTCCCTATGGGATGAAATAAAAGGCCAATATTGACCATCCCTCACCCCAAAAGTGAGGTAAATCTATTTAATGATGAATTCCCTATTCATGGACTATTTATTCCTAATTGGTTCATTTATGGGAAACAATAAAAGATTTCTTCTCTCTCCCATTCATGGGCTATGACTAGAGTTGTTTACATTGAACTTAAAGATGACATGAAGCCTTAGATAAAGGATATAGTAAAAGAGCAAGAATAAATAAGGATTTTGGTTGCCTAAAGACTAGAGAGAAAAAGGATGGACAACCCAAAGGTGTTAAGCAGCATAGGTATGGAGGTACTAGAGCCTTCCAAATTCAAGAAGCCAGTCACTACCATTCAATTCAACCCTAAAATGGATAGCTTAGAAAGGGTTACAATGAGGACAATAGTGATTGGAATGTAAGAATTCACCTTTTATAAGGTAGAACCTTTTGTAGGTTTAACCCCTATGGTAGGTCAACATCTTGATGAAGCTACCATTCATGATGAAGATGTGGAAAGCTTGATTAAATCCCAATCAACACAAGCCAAAGCTAGAGTATAGGGATTGAATTAAAAGATCTTAAATTTAAAAAAATAAAAAGAAAAATTGCAAACATAGGCAATTCTATCAGTATTAGATGCAATGACCAAAATGCTAGATGAGTCATTTTATAAAATGTTTGAGGCACTTAAATTAAAGAAGATGAGGAAGAGTATATTATCATAAAAGTGCATTAACCAAGGGCATGATCACCCAATGACAATCCTCAGAGGATAAGATAACCTAGCTTCTTAACAGTCAAGCAAAGAAACATATCCCAAAATTCAAAACCATCAATTTAGAGCACTTAAGTACAATTCTAGGAATTATGATCAATAAGGTTCAAAGTTTGAGTAGCTGGCATAATAAGGTGGAAAGGATCGTAAAGTATGATGAAGAGATAATTGACATAATTAAATAGTTTCTTGGGACTATGCTTGTAGATCTTGCACAACCCATTGCCCTTGGAATCATAAGTGATGAGGAATTCAAACATAGAGCTACTTTGGTAACTCAAGAAATCCAAGGAAAGATCAAAGGAAAATCTAGCGGTGATAACAACAAGATCCTAGAGATGATATTCAATGTTGAATAAAGGATAAATAAATCTAGGCTCATTAAAGAAGCTTTGACTAGGAATGATAGAGAACTTGATGACTTGGAAGATCAAGAAGAGGAGTGTATCTTGAAGCCTGCTATGGATCTAGAGCTAGTTGATGAGCAGCATGAGAAATCCATGAGAATCCTCCAACAAGTAGAGGCCCCACCAGTGAATTAGACAATATTCTATTTTTTAGAATTTTTTAATATTTTTAAATAAAATATCAGATTTTAAAGGCATATGCTAGTTTGTTAGCATATTTTCCTCTAGATCAATATGATTGTGAAAATCACGTGTATTTTATAAATTGTAAAGATAGTTATCCTTATCTTTGTAGACCTATATTTTATAACTGATTAGTATTATATAAAGTCATGTATTACCATTTATAAAGGGAGAGATTTTTGAGCTAATTCTGTACACTTGGAGCAATGAATATAATCAAGGAATTTTGTAAAGATTGTCCATATTTGATGTGATGATTGCTAATATAGTTGGTCTCTCAATTGATTGTTAAGGTATTAAATTTAAATGGCCTATTTGAATTCTAAGTTGCATTTTCTAATAATAGGGTTTCAAATTTGTACATATGCTAGACTAGTTGGAAGATCTTAGGTTTTACTTCATTTCATTTTTACTCTATACTCAAATGTGCAAATGCTATTTGATTATAGTAGTGAATCCTTAGAGTAGACCTGGTTCTTATTTGTGACTCTTTACATTACCGTTTGAAGTTCGACTGATATATATATATATATATATATATATATATATATATATATATATATATTACAATATGAGCTTAAGCTATGTTGTATTATATATTGGTTAAATGCATACTCAATTATAATTGATACTTTGTCATGATGTTTGAGACTAAATTTGGAAATCACTCATTTCTTTTCTACCTTCCCCTTCTCTTTGCTCTTTTTTTTGTACTAGACCAATTTAGTTTAAAATTCATTATAAATATCCACTTAGACTAGTTTGTATCTTAAATCTAGGGTAATTCACTAAGTATAAAAATTAATTCACAAAGGAATGAACCAAGGTGGTTCCCAACCACAAAAAAATATAAATATTATGGAACAGTTCATCTTGCTCTAATGTTATTTCACCACAAGAAACTAGATTGTTAAAACTTGCAACTCATGACCTAGCTGAAATGAAAAGTATTCTTTAAACACTAAGAGTACTTGTGGTTCATTTAGAATCATTAACACCTATTTGTTAAATAATAAATGTAGTTAGTTAAAGATCACTAATTAGATTTCTAATGGTGAAATATGTATGATGAATATATGTAATTAATTTTTAAAAAAATTACTATATTCCTATAAAACCCACTGGAGGTATAAAATTTATGGCTGAAACTGTATGACTTATTGTGTCTGCTAACATAAACTTATTCTCCTGATTAGAAAGAAGAACAATGGTATGTGATATACTAGGAGGTGAGGGTACTTTGAATCCTGAATCCCCTTTTTAACCAAATAAATTTTCTATTGAGAAAGATACAAAGTTGGACCAAGTATTTTTGACAATTCAAGAGACTAAGAATCAAATCATAGCCCTAGATTAAGAAGTGCATGTCCATGAAGAGGATAATTCTCAAGAGGAACTTGAAGAACATCCTGATGGTTAGGGACATCTTCAATAGCAAAGGCATTAGAAAGTGCCAAAGGATGTGAGAGTTTGATTAATTGCAAAGTTGGCATGGGATATTAAAAAGGTAAACCCACCCAAGTTTGATGGAACTATATTGGGAGATGGAGCTTAAGTGTGGCTAACAAAAATGGAGAAATATTTCAAGATTTAGAATTGTTCTAAAGTCATGAAAGAAGTAAGGGGAGATTATTATCTTGTTAGTGATGCAACAACTTGGTGGGCAAAGAAGAAGCTCAAGATGAACCTCAACTCAACCACCACCACTTGGGAATAGTTTTTAGCACTATCTAAATAATGATGGTTTCTAGATTTATACTTCGATCAAAATCTTATAGATTTTTATAATCTTAAGAAAGAGGATTTATCAGTGAATCAATAATGGGCATAATTCACCAAGATCCTAAAGTATTTACCTTAATATCAAGTATATGAGGGGTTTAAAATTAGGAAATTCATCATGGGAATGAAACCCCAAAGTATTTATTAAGTATATGTGCACGGTCTGTCTACCATGGATTAGGTGTTCAAAAAGGCAATCTTGTAGGAAAATAAACTCAAATATCTTGCCCAAGTTAGAGATAAGTTCAAAAAGAAGTTTAGAAGCTCTAAAATAGATTTCAAGAACAACTAGAAGTAGAGGAGTGGAAACTCCAAGGGCCAGTTCAAGAAATAAAATGCTAAGTTCAATAGTGGTTTAGGGAACTTGCAACCTCGTAATGGTTTTAAGGGTGGTTTAAATGGGAATAAATAGTATGAAAAGCTAGGACCATTTGGAGGTTGATTTATATGTGAAGGTGATAATTTTACTCAAGAATGTCCTTAGGACCAGTCAAATAACAAGGGTTCTATTTCTCAATAAGGTACATTCCAATAGCAAATTCATGTAACTATTGGCAATCATCAAGTTGAGTATCAATATTTACCCATAAAACTATCATGTATTTTTTTTATCATCCAATTTCTTTTTTGATTGAAGCAAGAGCTATAGAATGTTTCATTTCTCTTATAATGCTAAGTAAATTATCTATAAAAGATTGAGTTATGGCACATGTATGAATGGTATAGTATGGGAATGAGTCAAAATTCAAAGTTGACAAGTGTTTATTAGAAGTGGAGATTAGGTTTCTTGAGTTCACTACAATAATAGATGTTTTTGAATTATTTTTGTGGTCATATGATGTGATCCTAGGAGTCAATTGTCTTGCGAAGTATAAATCTAAGGTTGAGTGTCAAAATGATTTCATAAATTAGACATAACTTTAGGGTGAGAAAATAGATTTAAAGCTAAGGAAAATTTATACAATTTAACTTAAGAAAGCCTAAAGGAATAGATATCAGACATTTATCATTAATATAAATGAAATGGATGAATCTAAGGAGCCATCCATCAAAGATTAACTTTTTTTGAGAAAATTTCATGATGTGTTTCTAGAAGAATTACCAAGATTTTCACCTAAGCAAGATTTTGATTTCTCAATTGATATCATACATGGATCAAAACTATAGTATAAGGTGTCATATAGAATGGAAACTATAGAATTGGTAGAGTTAAAGGCACAATATCAAGAGTTGTTATCAAAAGGTTTAATCTAACCAAGTGTGTCACCTTGGGGTGCATTAGTTGCCTTCATCAAGAAGAAGGATTGCACTCTTTACCTGTATATAGATTACAAGATGATGAATAAATTAACAATAAAGAATAGATATCTATTGCCACATATTGATGATCTATTTAATCAAATACAATGGGAAATAGTCTTTCCAAAATTGATCTTAGATAAAGGTATCATCAGTTGAGGATTCATGAAGAGGATATTCTGAAAACAACTTTCATAAATTAATAGGGGCACTACGAGTTCATAGTGTTACCATTTGGATTGGTAAATACTCCTGTAGCCTTTAATAATCTTATAAAAATGTGTTTCAAAATTAATTAGATTTTTTTTTTGTATTTCTAGATGACATCCTTATTTAACCCAAGGATGAGGAAGAGCACCTGTAACATCTATAACTGGTTTTACAATGTTTGTAAAAGTATAGATTATATGACAAGTTGTCTAAGTGTGCATTAAAAAAAAAATAAAGTGTAGTATTTAGGATATATTATCTCTTTGGATGTTATTTCAATGGATCCAACAAAGATAAGAGTCGTAACGGAGTGTTCGACACCAAAGAATGTGCATGAGGTAAATGTTTTCATGGGATTAGTGGGATGTTACAAGAAATCTATTTCAAATTTCTCTACGAGAGCTAATCTAATTTACCTCTATCTAATGGAAGAATCAAAGTTTCATCTAGTTAGATAAGTGTGAGGTAAATGTTTAGGAATTAAAAAGAGGCATGTAGATTTTTAGGAATTGAAAAAGAATCTTACTTCAGTACTGGTGTTAAGATTTCTTGATCTTAATGGTCAATTCTTAATAATCACCAATATATTTGGGGATGGATTGGGAAGATTTTTTATACAGGATGGCTGTGGTATCTTATGAGTCTAGGAGAGTGAAGTCTTATGATTTTAATTATTCCCCTTATGACCTATAACTTATGAAAATTATGCATGATTTACAAGTTTGAAGGCATTATTTATCAAGGAAACTATTTGAGCTCAAGAATGATAACTTGGGACTTAAGTATATCTTCATCCAAAAAAAATTGAATGGTCATCAAAGATGATGGTTGTTAGCTGATTATTATTTGGATATTAATTATATCAAAGACAAGGAGAATATAGTAGCTAATGCTCTAAGCCATAAGAGGTACATGGAAATTATGTCTACTATTAGGAGTACTTTTTGAGATCAAGTAATCAAATTCTTGCAAGAAGATGAATTCTATCATCAAGTCAAGAAATTATTGTCTAAGAATGCTCACAATCATAGGTAAAAATGATTCAAGATAGAGAGTGATGGTCTTTTTCAATATAATTTTAGGATGTATGTGACTAATAGAGAGAATATGAGGAGCACATTGCTAATGGAATTTCATAATATCCCATATTCAGGACATGCAAGAGTAACCAAGCTCATGGTTGAGCTTAGACCACTCTATTTGCGGAAAAGAATCAAGAAAGATGCAATGAATTTTATGTCTCATTTTCTTGAATGTCACTATGTGAAAGATGAACATGTGCATCTAGATGGATTTCTATATCCACATGATATACCATAATAAACGTTTTAGGTGATTAGTATGGACTTCATCCAAGAGTTTCCATTATCAAAAAATAAACATAACATGATCTTGGTTGTAATTGATAAACTAACGAAGGCATCCCACTTCATATTGTGCAAGTTGATAGATGATGTACCTATGCTTGTGAAGAGATTTATAAAGGAAGTGTATTGATTGCATGGTTTTATAGAGAAGATAATTTTGGATCAAGATCTAAGAATGAATTATATGTTTTTGTTAACTCTAAGTTTAGCTCTAGGTATGCAATTAAAATTTAACACTGCTTATCACCTATAAACTGATGGATAAACAAAGCGAGTTAACTAGGTTTTAGAAGATATCCTTTGTATGTATTGCATGGATCAACAATGCAAGTGGGAGGATTAATTTATATTGGTTGTGTTTTCTTACAATAAATCATATCAATCAACATTAAAGATGGTTCTATTTAAGGCATTATATAGAAGGAGGTGTAGAACACCAATCAATTGGGATATGTTGGATAGGGTAGTATTTAAACCTAAGATGCTGTCATAAATGGAAGAGAAATTTAGGATAATTAGGTAGAGTTTGGTTGAGGATAATGACAGATAAAAATGTTATGATGATTTGAAGATAACAACTAGACAATTTTCTATAGGTCATAAAGTGTTTCTGTAGGTTAAGTCTTAGAAAAGATAAATTAAATTTGGGAATTCAGCAAA